>BSBM01000970.1:775000-1077525 GCA_027924585.1 Larix kaempferi
CCCGTCACTCCCAGGCACATCTCCAAAGTCGATCTTCCTACTCTTCGAGCTATCGGTGCCTTGGGTCTTGCTACGACTAGGAGTAGATCGTCTCTCTGGGCTCTGGAACAAATGATATAAGATACCGCCATTTTCAAGCATTTGCAACATTTACCACATTTATAAAACAAATGTAGAATTCGAATCTTAAATAAATCACCTCTGATGTGAGTGGGAAACGTGAGGTAGGTGTCCTGGATCTGCGGAGCCTCTCAACAATTCCAGCCTACAACATTTACAACAATCATTTCATTGAAAAGTAATAATTGCTTAAATTATTTTTTGTTAATGCATCAAAATATTTTCATAAATTAGCTTGATTCTCAACGTGAACACCTCTGACGATGGACATGGATGGGCTTTTGGGCTAGTAGGTGGAGCAGATGGTTGGACAACTAGCTCCGATGTAGTCATGGGGGGGGGGGCGTAGATGTAGTGGAAGCCACTATAGGTGCAACCACTGTAGATACAGATGAGGATACTGGAAGAGTAGATGCCACAGTAGTGGCGGGAAGTGGGGATGATATGGTGGGAGAAGACATGGTGGTATGGGGTGGAGGAGGATGTCGTGGATGATGAACCCCTGCTGGTTGTATGATAGAGGGTATTGAACAAAAAGGATTAGGGGTGATGTTGAGGGATGGTGCATGGGAGGGCAATCATGCATAGAGGGAGGAGGATGGACGAAAGGGAGGTTGTGGACGAAGAGGGGAAGCTGGAAGAAAGGGGGGGCGTGGATGAGTGGGGGAGGATGGATAGACAGGGGGGCGTGGATAAATTGGGGAGGATGTATAGACGGGGGGGCATGGATGAGTGGGGGAGGATGGATGGAGGGGGGAGTATGGCAGGAGAGGGGAGGCTGGATGGAAGGGAGGGGGTGGACGGAGGGAGGGTTCTAGATGGAAGCGAGGGGGGGGACTCATGGGAGAGGGTGGAAACATAGGACTAAAATGAGGACCTGCAGCTGTTGGTGGCACCTACATATACATTTGTAATATCACAACAAACAGTAAATTAAACCATAGTAAGTCGTAACAATTCAAATTAAAAGCGTGCTTATAACTACACATTGTACCTGTGTATATGGTGATCTGCCAATCCCTGGCGGGGATGGTTGATCACCGTAGTCAGGGAACACCTGTGGACACCAAAATGCATGCATGTTATGAACATGTTAAACAAGTCATTATTTAGGCAATCAAGATATTCAAAAACATTGTACAAACTATCAACATGTATGCCATAAATATAAATACTTAAGTAATATAAATGACATAAGTAATAACAATATTATGTGAGGTACTGAAAATACCTCTGGGTGAGGTACCGTAATTTTAGTTGCAGCTACCATTGTTGCATCCAGGTTGGGAGATCCTAAGTTCTCCCATGTTGGTGTCTCAGCTCTGAATAACTGTACATTGAAATAATAGTTTAAGTCAAACAAAAATACTTTACAAGTTATCAAGTGATGATTGAAAACACATTAAAAAAATTGTTGACCTGATCCATATAACAGCCCTCGATTGGGCTAGGGAAAGTGTGCCTGCAATTGGGACAAAGATGTGGCATTGTCCCTGTCAAACTGGAATTCCTAGCATGGCTACCACCAGTCACAGGTCTATCCTGGCCCTGTCGTGAAGGCCCTGCACCTGGATCTCTATCAAGGTCACCCGACCTCTCCACTGTAGTCGTTGCTACAAAGGAGGTGTGTCTGAGGAGTCCATGTGCAACATTCCTCATTTCCTCCTTGATCTGATCAAGCTTGTGGTGTAACTGAGGTGGCTGGGAAGAGGGGTTGGGGTCGTGCCTAGGAGCTGGTGGTCCTCTCAGTGGGTTCCTCCTCGCAGCAGGTCGATCTTGGAAAGAGCCACGCCCAACACCTTGGAACTCGGTTATGTCAAAGTAGTTGACATGTAAACCGAGCATAAACTCAACCCACAGTTGCCGAAGGAAGTACCGTGGAACCTCCATATTATTGTAGGGAGGTTTATCATACACCATGAACCACCTCTGCATCCAATTGTCCCTCCATGGTTGGTAATGACACCAATCCATGCAGACACGTGGCTTTCTAGTGTTGGGTGGTTGTTGTGTTCTTGGATCGGTGAACACACTGTATAATTGGGCCTTTGTAATATTCAAATCTTTTTATTTCTTCCTTGGAAATGCCCGTGGAGTAATACTCCTGCATCGTAGCCCTGTATTCAATCATGTCGGTTAATCAGCGATGTGCATGGATGAGGGAGTCAATTGAGCTCTCAATTGACGTGGCAAGAGACACTCGAGATGGTTCCCCCATGTTTCTTAGTTCTCGAGTGTGCACTCTCATTTCATTTACATAATGGTTAAGGTCATCTTGTTCAACATTTGGTTGGGGGTTTTGGTTTTCTTCGACATTTGGATTTTGTTGACGGTTTTCTTCGGCATTGGGTCCAAGGTTTGGGTTTTCTTATGTTCCAATGGACTCCGGGTTAATATTTTGTTCACTCATTGTCTCGGTTTACAATCTGCAATTGAGAATTGGTCCATTGTTTTAAAAATTTGGGAATTATTAACAATTTAATAAACAAAAAAATCAAAAAATTGACACAAAGAATGAATAAAATGACAAACAAAATTGAACTTACCTATCCAATTGATGTGTTGATGAGTTGGTGGATATATTTGGGGGGTTTTGGAGTGGAAATGGCCTCCTTTGGTCACTGTAATCACGCGCACGCGGGGATGGAAGTCGCGCACGGCTCAAATGGGTAGAATGGGGACATTCGGCTATGTTTTTTTTAATATTTTTAACAGGAGCGCGTGCGCGCCACCTTAGCACACATGTGCCAAATACGCGCACGCACACGTGCCTCGGTTCGGTACCAAACTTAGCAATGCGTGCGCGCTGCCTTAGGTGCATGTGTATAGTTTTTTTAATCTCGCTAGCGCATCCCCATTGCAACGGTTTTGGGGAGCAACTTTGTGCGCCTGCCCATGCTTGTAGGCATTGAATTTAGGCTTATGGTTTCCTTGGGCTTGGTTGGGCTTGGTTGCCTTGGGCTTGTTATATAAATAAAAATAATAAAAATATTTTATTTGGGAGTATAAATATTGTACCTTTTACAAATGTGCCCTTTACAACTTATGTAAAATGCAATGCTGCTATCCTCATAAAAATTTAAAATTATGTAATAATCTTAACCTTTGTGCATGATTTGTGCTTATACTTCTTGGGATTACGAGCATGTCTATTTTAATGAAGTATCTCCGATGAAATGAAAATTGTTTCATCAAAAACATAGATTTACTTATTATATAAGTTTGTAACATGAATTTAGTTATTATAAGTTTGTTGCAGGGGTTCTGAAAACAAGACAAAGACTTTTTGTATATCAAAGTACAAGGAAAAATGAAACTAAGAATCGTAATATCAAAGTTACAAGAGAAAATGAAACTAAGAATCCTTGTAATATCAATGTGCAAGGAAAAAACACTTTATTTTATACTCTCGACTTTGTTGTGATATCAGTATCATTAATTCTTTAATAATATCGATGTTTTCATTTTAACAAAAAAATTAGCAGAAATTTATATTTTTTTATTGTTTAATAATATCGGTGTCTTACTCAATTGATAGCATTATAATTTATTTTTTTACTTGTATGGGGAGTTCTTTCTTAATCTTGGTGCTTTTCCTTTTGAAAGAGGAGAAATATATGATTCATACTCACAACTCACGTATGCTTGAGTAATGTTAAAATATTAGATCATCTTAACTTATTCAATTTTTGAGTCGTCTCTCACCTATTTCCTCTTTCTATTTCATGTAAAGGTAGATTCATTAATTTTTAAACAATAAAAGCAGTGAAACATAAAGCATTATAAATACTCGCTTAGATCACACACAAGTGAGGCATCAATTTGATCATATAACCTTTCACTTTCTTAACAATTTAATAGAGGAGAAATGGTCATGTGTCCAAGAGTATGACCAACCAAACCTAACAATGAACATGCCACATATTATAAGAACCCTACTATTCCTTAAAGATCCATTTACAATAGCAAAATATATGTTGAACCAACATCCAGGTTGTATCTAGACCCGGGCTCATACATGGGTTGTGCCATTTGGTGCAATGAGTGAGGGAAGTAGCCTGTCCGTGGAATCAGAAAGATTATAGTTAGCTAGGGAATGATCATACATTAATAGGAAATGAACCACTCGACAATGCAGTCGATCTTGCAACGCTATGTGGAGAAAGCATATGTATTAAAAATATCCATCTACCGTGCATTGTTATATCTAGGATGTGTATCTATGAACCAAGTTGTTCACAGCCACCAAATAGAATCAACATCCCAAATGGTGGTCGTTTGCGCCTTGGATCTTAGAGGGATGGAATGCACTTCGCTACACATCCTTATGCCAATTTATTACCATACCATGCTAGTAACTATAAGTCTACTCTTCTTTAAATGAAATTCCTTTGTTTATCACTCTTCAAGCTTTCAAACCTAAAGGCAGGGAATATGTAGCTTTGCTGCTTAATATTGTTAAAGGTATGCTCTTTGTTTGTTCCTTTGTTTATCACTCTTCAAGCTTTCAAACCTAAAGGTAGGGAATATGCAGCTTTGATGCTTAATATTGTTAAAGGTATGCTCTTTGTTTGTTGAAAACATGAACACAATATTTTGATGGCTGCATTGAATTTCTTATTATTCCATGCCATGCAAGGAATTATGTAATCTACTTGATGTTGTAAACTATGCAATAGTAATTCCAAATTTTTATAATATGATTTTTTTCACCTTACCTAAAGTTTTTATACACCAACCTCTTATTGTGAAGTTATCTTTTCATTTTCCTAGGCTCTGTCCCGATGCACCTACTTGTCTTGATTGACAATGCTAGACGATGTTACCCCCACATGCTCGCCTTGACATCCTCACATCCAGTCTGCTGCACCTTGTTCTCAGAGTTAGGTTTGCAATCACGTTTTAAGCGTGGCGAGTGGCCATCTGCATGCATATTTTCATTGAAAACACAACCTTGGTACATTTGGGTGGAAGGCTACAAGAATAAATTGTGCTAATCCTATTTCATATCCTTGATTCGTTTATAATTGTCTGAAGAAGAGGTAGGTTCTTTATCTATAACAGTGAAGCTCTATTGCAGTCTCAATTGATTCCTTTGGTGAGATTCAAAGTTGAACCTATGTCATTCTTGTTGTGTCTGGGATGATCCACAAATATCTGTCGTTCTTGTTGTGTTTGGGATTGATATGCAAACTGTGTTGATAATGGATTGTGTGTGAAGGAGTTGGCATTTTTAGAGCTTGTTTTGATGGACCTTTTTTCAATGTTCCAAGCAGTGCATCGTTCTTTGTGGATCAATGCTCATGCTCTGTCCTAAGTGCTTCATGAAAGGTGTTTGGTCTTTGCCTTGTGTTTCCCTATGCCTTTTTTTTCCTTACTTCGACGTTTTAATTAGGCAATTTGTGGTTGCTTGGGTGGGATCTTGCCAACCTCAATCCGTTTAGAAATCTACATATTGAAATCAGTTAGTGGTACTTATAGAATATGTACTTAAAACATATTTCATTAGCAGGCCAAGTCGGGAAATAAAGAGACAAGAAATTTTAGTTATAAGCGAAAAAACATCTATAAACGTTCAGAGATGTTGAATATGTTTTGGAGTTTAATAAAATATTATACAAATTATATAACATGATTCCACTCAAAGTACTCACAACTTGTGAAAGCATCGATGTTGCCAAATTTTGTTGTTGTCAGCAAGAAAGCCCTAACCAAAGTGAGCAACAATTTTTGCAATTTATTAACCAATAGAAATGTGAGTTTTTGCACTATGCTATGCTGCTCGGCCACTTTCAGAATTATTCCATTTATAAGATAATAGGTCATCTGTAATGCCCTCTTGCGTTACATTGACTAAACTAAATGCACACCATTTTTTTTAAACATATTTATAAATTAATCACTTGCATAAATACATTATGCTCACTTTTGCGGAAGCATAAGTCTAGTATGAGACCCATAACATAACTATAACATGTCTTGTACGAGACCCATAACATGTCTGTATTAGTTTCAGCAACTACTAGAGAGTTTCAATAGCTGCTGGCGAGTTTCAGCAATATGCTACAGGCGTGTAACAGTAGTTATTGGTGAGTTTCAGCAGCTACTGGTGAGTTTCAACAATTGTTGGCGAGTTTCAGCAACATCCTACAAGTGCGCAACAACAATTATTGGTGAGTTTCGACAGCTACTAGTGAGTTTCAACAGCTGCTGGCGAGTTTCAACAACATGCTATAGGTGTGTAACAACAACTTCTGGTGAGTTTCAACAGTTGTTGGTGAGTTTCAATATAGTTCAAAACTTTTACCTAATCTAAAACTCAATTTGAAACAAGCTTGCTAACTTGCTTAACAAACTTTAAATTTGATAAATCAAAATAGTTCCAATATTGGCTTAAACTTAGAGATTAACAATATGAAATTATATTATTAAATGACAAGGCTTAGTGAATAACACTTTATCATTCTCCCACCTTATCATATTCTTTCATGATTTTAACTACCAAAGCACATTCTTAAATAAACAAATTATAACAGTAGTTTTGTTTTCTTAAATAAACCAATCCCTTGTTTTTGTAAACCATACAAGCAATTCATGGTTTTTCTCTAAATAACTAAATCATCTCTTGAAAATACAAACAACAAACCAAATCTTAAAAATGTTAATGCAATTTACACATAACCAACCATGGTATTTTAAAGTATACAAACCAATTTAAAATCTTGGTAATTATAAATCACATGGCATTTGTAAACCATGCAACTAATTCAGGCCATGATTTACATTTGAATATTCATTTTTCATTATCTTTCACAATATTTTCACCATAACACCTTTTTAACAAATTTTACCAATCACTAAAAACTAAGACATTTTTCAGCCAAGAGTTAAGCTTCCAAATTTAAATATACAGATAATGTAAACAAAATATTTCCTTCATGTTTTTCTAAATGTACCCAAAGAAAAATACGTATAATAGGTAAAATTATTATTATCAGGATTTAAATTCTAACTTATGGTTACTAAATTCTCAGGGAATAAATTAAAACAAGGGATTAGTTATTTCAACCGAGAAAACGCGTCAACTCCATTAAGATACATAATATAAATTTTAATAGATGGTTACTATATAAATTAAAACAAGGGATTAGTTATTTCAACCGAGAAAACGCATCAACTCCATTAAGATACACAGTATAAATTTTAATAGATGGTTACTATTTACTCTCCGGTAAAGTTTAACATTTGGTTAATTTAATAATAAGCTTAAAAATAGAGTTTACTGGGTTGAAGAAATATTAAGGAAATAATTATTCAAGGTGAATTAGGCTTTCCTAGAAATATTAATCCATTTAAATTTCATTTGCACCCGAAATATAATTATTATGTATAGAAATGCCACAAACATATTTTTTTCAAAGCATACTTGAAGAGAATTAAATTATAACATAATACAAATTTAAAAACCATGAAATCTCACCATTAAATTCTCTCAAAGTACCATTTAACAAAGAATTTTGTAGAGAATTAGAATTCTACATATACTTATATGAGATTTTGTCTTGAAAGTGGCAACTTACCACGTGTGAGCCATGCTCCACCCAACCATAAGTCTTGTCTAGCCTGTATTATTTCAGCTTTCAAGTCCACCCCTGAGCTGAGATCCATACATTAACCATAGGTAACTCACCAACCCCCTCAGCTCACTCCCAGGGACAAAGTAGAAAAAAAATGGGAAGTATGAATAAATTGCAATCAGGAATAAAGAAAACAATTTTTGTAAAACCAATTCCATGCCAATTTTGCAATTAACCCACCAGAGCTCCTTACAGATACACAGTGATACACTTCACTGCAAATGTTAAAATTCCACTCAGGGTTCATGCACAAATTTCCAAATGACTGGTCAATTCAACCAAAGGGATACAATGTCAATATAGGTTGTAAAACATAGTTTTCTTTCACCAATGTGAATTCAAATACACACAGTGATACCGTTCACTGCCAGTGTCTAAATTTTACTCAAGGATTTCGCCACCACAATAGTTTCCCATGCAACTGTATCAACAAGCGAATTGGGAATAGCCATTAATTTTTCTTAGAGAGTTCGAATAACTCCTCTTTTTATTCCTAGTGTCACGTTCAAGTTTCTCCATTCTCAACTCTCTCTTTGGGTTCCCACGTGGCTATCCCAAAGGAACCACATTACCCTCTCCCATAATTTCCATTAACAACTTAATCAAAATTAATTAAGTTCTCCCAAAGTTTTAAATTAATAATATTTAATTATGAAACACTCCCCCATTTTAGTTTGGATTAGGAACAAGGGTTTTGGGATTTTAACATAAGGTTTAGAAAACAACTGATCAAGGAGACAAGGTACACGGGTAAACTTTATCCCCTCACAAACCTCGGTTAATATCTTGATCTCCTCTACAACGTTTTTCTCACCACGCAGCCAACTGGAAATTTTATATTAAAATAATAAACGTGCTATGTACATACTTCAGAACAAATTTTTTTAAAATACAGTATTAGTTATAATATAATATCTATGCCAAGGGTATTACACCATCAATATGATTTTTACACCCTTTTCTTTAACAACTTGGAGGTTTTTTTTAGTACAGATGGTTATGATCATACAAAGACTTAAGGAAGGGTTACAATGCGTTAAACCCCCATTTCTGTGCTTTCTCTAGCGATTAATGCATAACCAAAATATGGCCGGAAAGATAATAGGAAGGAAGATTCAGATCCATCTTATTCACAACCTTCAAAACCTTTGAGAAAGAGTCTCAAGTTGTTACTCCCAAGGAATTTATTCAAGCGAACGCCGAGTCTTTGTACTATGGAGGATAAGTGGGAAGCATCCATGTCACTGGAGTTGGAACCAATCAGTTTAGTTTGTGGGAAGGCCACTATCGCTTATTTTAGTTGCACTTTGATCCTAGCGAACGCCGAGTCTTTGTACTAGGGAGGATAAGTGGGAAGAATCCATGTCACTGGAGTTGGAACCAATTAGTTTAGTTTGTGGGAAGGCCACTATCGCTTATTTTAGTTGCACTTTGATCCTACCTTTAGGTTAGGTTTTGACACATTTCATTTGAAATTTTGTTTTAAATAGTAAAAAGTGCAAGTGATTTCTTATGTCTTGTACTAATTTCAGATGCGATAGGCCCTTTATTAGATGTTTGTTGCATAAGTCTATCATCATAGAATCAGAAAACAATAAATTTCATCATAAGCCATGATTGATTGAGATATATATTTAAATATGAAGCATTTCACATTCCACACTTTTTGTTCTCCAACTGTTTGATATATGATACTTGTGAAAGGGTAATTCATTGTTTTTTTTTTTTAAATAGGTCGAGTTATAAAATATTTCAAAATATTTTAACTTGGGTCAAACTATTTTTATGAGGTACTTTTGGTTATTTGATTAGTAATTTGTTTCATAATGAGTTTTATGATGAATTTACTTAATGTTAAAAGTTTTGCACATTGAGAATTGGAAGTATGTGTTCAACAGGTATATATTGTAATATTTTGTTCCAAGAAATTGTCATTGTAGATTGAGAAATTGTAAGCATTGGTTCATGATGTATATATATTGTAATCTATTTTCCAGAAAACATGTCAGTGTGGATTGAGAAATTGCAAACATTTGTTCAACATGTACATAATATAAGCTTTTGTTCTAGACAAATTGTTATTTTAAGGTTTTCTTGTAGATATTGTATTCTTTTTGTTCTTATGCTATTAAGATCTAGGTAGCCTAGTAATATTGTAAGATTTTGTTCTAGGTCGTTCTTTCTTTATTATGACCAAGGTAAGTCCTAAGATAGATATTTTTGTATAGAAATACTTTTATATTTTGAGAACAAGGATTGAGAAAGATTAGATCTAGTAAAGACTTACATTCTATACCATAAATTGAGATTGTAGAATTTGGACATGTCCGCGTAAGTTCCAATTCGGTGCAATGGATCATTTTGGTCAAAATTTGGCATAAACAAGATATTTAGTTTTCATTAAAGTCTATTTAAATAGAAAATCACTTTAAGAAATATGCAAGGAGTGGATACAGTTTGTCATTTTGGTCAAGATTGAATTTATAGTTTTCATTAAGGGTTTTATATATAAAACCACTTTAGATATTCATAGCACTTTTTTTATTTTATTGTTTCCTCCTCTTCTGTACTGGTATGACCGAGAAATTGGTTTAAATTTTTAGATATTAAGTCTGGCTTGAACATCTTTAATGAAACTACGTAGAAAACTCTACAGTGAAATAATTTTATTTATATTATTTACATTTGGAATTACAATAACTTTGAGAGTTATAGTAGGTGGTGGTGCTGCATTTGGCACCGAATGACCACGAACTAGAGGATCTCTACCATACATGTTTAAGCCATGGTGGGAGTGAGTTTCTGAAGGAGGAATGAAGGAGGAAGGATTCATGGTGCATAGTAATTATCATGTGGAGGAAAAGAGAGTGTGTATTTGGACTTCTTTACAAAACCACTTTCACTATTAGGCAGTGCACTAGTTTGGTTATGACTTCATGGCCAGTGGGGCAGGTTCTATTGTATCTCTAAGACTGATTTTCTTTTGACATCTACATAGAAAATTGTCATCAAAGATAAATATCAACACATTCTTAGTGTACTTAAAAATTGAAAATATAATTGACATTAAAAACTCAAAAATTTCACCAATAAGATAGGCATTTCACCATGTAATAATAATGTAACAACATTACATTCATTTCGTAAAAAGGAAGAACACTACAATTAACCAAGAATTTCCTTAGGTGAGAAACAACTAGTTCAAGAGATTTATGTACATTTGCAAGCTATCCTTGTATCTCAAGCACTTTGTCATCTGATAAAGCACAATGTGGGATATCCTCTACACCCATTCTAATGCAAGTATTAGACATCAAATTTGTCTCAAGTTAAAATAAAAGAGAACATTTATATGCAAAATGCATATCAAGTTTTTCTTACTCATAAATTCTTCAAAATTCATCTTATAAACATTAACACATAGTGAATCGTAAAAACATACTAGCAAATTTATACAGTATGGACTTCTTCCCAAATTTACCCAAGGTTCTCCAAATGAGTAGGACAATTGATAAATCGGAGATAGTGAAATCTAATGAAAAGACACAATCCCAAAGGAAATACTAAATAATTCAAGGAAGACACCAATAAAACATTGAAAAATCTAAGTACACTTCCTAAGTTTAGGAGGAGGTAAGCAAAGTGTTATGAACAAGTTCGACCAGAGGAAATTTTTCCAACATGATTTTTGGAGGATATAGAAGCTCTACAGAAAATGTTAATGAAATTTAGGATTTAGTTGTTGAGATCTAGGCATCATAGAGAAACTATTAGACATTCTACCAAGAGACCAACATTTAAGTAATGGATAATTAATCTTGATTTTCTGAATGGATTTTTTTTATGGTTTTTCATTCTACATGTTTTATTATACTTCATATTGCTATAGGTTGCACTAGTATTATACCAGTATTAGTACTAAACTAAGAACTTCACTTCAAAAAACTTTTCTGAGCAAGCATCTAGTAGAGTTAAAATTTGCCTTCATATATTCAATTACAATTCTGATATTCATTTGCATCCAAAAAACAAGAATAGAGTCTTGAGTCACTTTATTGATTAATAATAGTTTAATTTATTAACATCCACTTTAAACATGAGCTAAAAAAAATGTTTTGAACAATTCTAGAAAATATTTAGAAAATGGAAATCTTTGAAAAAATAGGCGCTAGTTATATAATATAAAATCACTACTACACATTTTATTGAAATAACCATTGCATAAATTTGCAGTATACAATTACATATTTATTGAAATAACCATTGCATAAATTTGCAGTATACAATTACATATGCATTGTAGATAGGCTAAAAGTTTCAAGTTTATAACAACGCCAATTACTTGAGCAATGACTCGAGTTTTCTTGAATAGACTTTATTGTTGCACCTTGATTTCAAATTAAACTTCCAGACTATATGCGTGCTAGTAGCATTCGAGTTAATATTGGTCCACCCCCAACTTGTTGAGTTATACCTACTTCATCTATAAGCTCAATAATTCGTTTATGAACTTTAAAGATCCCATCCATTGCTAGAGGTTAATGTTGAGGGTCTTCCTTCAAGAAAGCTACCTGTTTTTTCTTGGCAAATTGTTAGGTCAATGAAAGATGATGCTTTATTCTTTTGAAAGGATAACTTATGTTTTCATATTTACTATAATATATTTGTTTTGAAAATATATAAAAGAAAAGCTCCGTGATTATAGGTTTTATCTGTTATTTTCATCTTAAGACCCAATTTTATCTTTTTAATTATGATTAATGGAAAAAATATATGAATTTTTTATAACAAAAAGTAAGTTGAATACAAAGTAGCCTACATACAGAAAAGAAATCTAAAAAATTTAATTATTTTAATTAAAATATTCATTGAAGAAATAAGAATTTGGATGCATATATAAAGCTTGGCATGAGCACCTTTTTCTAAGACCATCAAAAGGAAATTTGATAATTTTCAATTGGAAAAATCCCATGCAAGCAGTTAGCCTCGATCTAAAGATGCTTGGTATGTTTTCATATGCAAACAAATTTAGTTATGTATCTAGAACATTTCATCACACTCAAAGATATGCGACACATGATTTTCTTTAATTGCCATGATAAAAACCGTTACATATTACATAGTGTATTAAATGAAGGTATTAGTAGTAGAATGATCACACTTGGTCTCCACCTAAATTCTGTTAAAGATATTTTCTTTGATCAGCTTTTAATTTAGAAGCAACTAAACTTATGATTCCAAGAATAGATTTGTTTACTAATATAAAACCAAAGTTTATAAAGTGGTAAGTTTATAGAGTGGTAAGTTTTGGTAATTTATTGTTGATATTCATTTCCAGGATAAAACAAAAAGATTATAATATTAAACCAAAGTTTATAAAGTGTTAAGTTTTGGTAATTTATTGTTGATATTCATTTCCAGGATAAAACAAAAAGATTATAATCTCAGGGGATCAATATGTGATTCAAAGTATTCCCACAATTTGATTTATACAAGTAAGATTATAACTTGATTGAAAGATTATAATATCAAGGGATTTATATGTGATTCAATGTTTTCTCAATTTGATTTATATAAGTAAGATTATAATTTGATTTACGTAAGAAAGATTATAACTTTAAAGGATTTATATGCTTTTAGAATGGTAAAACATATTTTGTGAAGGTTTAAATGTATTAAAATTAAATGGAAATGCAAAATTAATTAACAACGTCACAATATTTAGATATTGTAATGAATATAAAGATAGAAAGTTTAAATGTATTAAAATTAAATGGAGATACAAAATTTATTAACAAGAATAACCCACTTGAACTAATATGATGTAAATGTATATATAATAGAAATCAGTAGGAATCATGAATCAAATCTTTTCAATTAAGTGGGAGTGTTGACAATGATGCAATTTCAAAACTCATTTGGAATTAAGTCATTTTCTAACCGGTTAACATTAAGAGGGTGTAAATTTGGATGGGTATAAGGGAAAGCTGTCATAAGAAGCCTATGTGGATAATAAACTAAAATGAAAACAATAAGTACTCAATGTTGGAAATAAGTCTTATGTTGAGTCATGGAGCAGGTGCATTATTATAAGAAATAAGTTTTCATCTTAGGTAATTTTAGTGAATGCTTAGAATATATTTAGTAACATTGGTTAGCTAATTAATATGAAAATGCCAAAATATTAAGTAAGGATTTTTTATCTATTACTACAACTTTTTGAAAATATTGTACTGCATATTAATTATCTTTCATTTAAATTGTAATATTGAAAATATATTACTTCCTTTATAAAAATAGTTAAGAAAATAAGAACATATCTATAATGCTAAAAAATGAATGCCACATTGAATACAAGATGTAATTTAAAAAATCCAAAAATCATAATTCTAATGGAATCAACCATTCATATATTTGAGTCTCAATTTTCATTTTATGGCGAGTTGCAACTCACTTCCTAGAGCCATTCAAGTACACATGATGAATTAGTCCTATTGCCTAAAAACCAAGAAGTAGAATTGACTACCATATGTTTTGGAAAGTATTTTTGGGGATGGCTGACATGAGGGTCAGTGCAAGCTAATGAGGGTCACTTTTGGTGCATTAGATGCAATAGAAAACTGAAAAATTAGGCATCCCTCAACTTACTTGGATTTTTTGAGATACTTATGCAAAATATCTTGCATTGAGTAAAAAAGATGAAATGTAGGAAATTGAATCACGTTTTTGAATATATAACTTTTATGTATTGAAAATTTGCATAGCTATGTCAAGTTTCATTTTTCCTAACAGGCACTTTTTTATTTTTCAGGCAAATGATAAGGTATATGTTTTTGTGGGTGCAGCCTTTGAGGGCCTAAATGATGGAATCAAGGTACAAAAATGGGCATGCATGTAGAGAACACATAGCACTTATGCGCCATTATTTTTCGAAAATTAAATTAGTAATTTTATAATTTTTTTATAATTGTCTAAGTGATCAAACCTCGAAAATAGTACCTTTTTTGTCGGTGTAGCCTTTGAAGGTCTTAATGCAAAAATCTTGAAATGGGTTTTTCATAGAACGTGGAGGTTAGTGTTCTCTTGTGCACCATACAATTTTCTTTTGAAATGATCAAGAATTGAAAAAGTTATTGAAGAAATACTAACAGTGTGTTTCACGAGTTAAGGAGGTAGGACACAAAATAAATTGAAAGAAAATAGGAAAAATTAATATTTCAAAATAAAAGTTACATATTTGGAATCTGCAGAAAAAATGCTATTTGTGTCTAAGATTTCGTCAAAAATGACTGTGTGTAGCATACTATAACGGGTGGCTAAGCACAGGCTTCTCCAGAAACTGGAAGAAATACCCAATTAGCTTTGGTTTATCATTAACATAGCATAGGTTTGGAATTACCGAAGCAAACTCCAAAGCATACACATAGGATTACTGTTGACATGCGAGCAAGTGAGTTGGCTTGGTTTAGGCTCTACAAAACACAAGCCCGTTCTGTTTAAATTAAAAAATATTGCCGCGCTTTTAGAATTCAAGAACACGCATGCATTATATAACTACATAACGCATACGCATTATATAACTGCATAACGCGTACGCGTTATGTAGTGCCAAAATGCGCTTGCATTATTTAAATCATAAAATAAATGTTTAATACTTGAGAGAGAGGGGGTGTGGAAGTCTCAAGGGAATTTTTGGTTAATATTTGAGAAGGTGTGGGGAACGGTCAAGGGAATCTATGGTTAATATTTAATAGGGGTGGGAAAGGGTCAATGGCTTAGAAGGATGTTGGAAGCTTGAGTGGGGAGAGATGAAGGGAATGACAACATGATGGGCTACAAGGGGTGAAGGGAAGTGGAGCTTGAGATCACTATTAAAAGTAGAAGAGGTTCTGAAGAGGTATAGGGTTAGAAGTTGAAAGTGAGACTTGAGTGACAAGGGGGAATGGATGGAGGAAAGGGGGATGTGAGAGAGAAATAAAGAATAAAAGGGGGGGAGAGACATAGAGCGAGGGAGGGAGAGGGACAATGGGGAGGAATGGATTTAGAGGGAGTGAGAGATAGATGGGGATAGAACGAAATAAAGAGATAGGAAGGGAGGGACAGAAAGTGTTGGTGGGAGACATGCATGGAGTGGTGGCGAGAGAGAGAGAGAGAGAGAGAGAGAGGAGGGGGAAGGGACATAAAGTGTGTGAGAGAGAGGGAGTGATGGAGAGATTGGGATAGGTTGAGGGAAAGATAACATGAGGGAGGGATAGAAGGTGAGAGAGAGAGAGGCAATGAGAGAGGGAAGGAGAGAAGGTAGGGTGAGGGATGGAGGGAAAAAGGTGGAGATAGATATGGATGGAGGGGGAATGGGTTTGAGAATGGAAAGGGACATAATGTGTGTGTGTGTGTGTTTGTTTGAGAGAGAGAGCGAGAGAGAGAGAGATTGATGGTTGGGGAGAGAGATACTAGAGGGAGGTGTGAGCGACAAAGAAAGTGGGAGGTTGTGTGTGTGTGTGTGTGATAGCGAAGGAGGAATCAGTGGGGTCGCAAGGACGAAGATGGTGTAAGGGAGAGAAAGCGACATAGAGGGAGGGAGGTAAAGGTAGTGAGGGACATATCTAGATAAAGAGATAGGGAGCGAGGGATACAAGGTGAGATAGAGAGGGCAGGGGGGAGGGATAAAGGCACATAGGGTTAGTGATTAAGGGAGAACAAATGGAGAGAGTTCTATAGGGACTTGTATAATTGTGAATATATACATAAGGTGGATACCCTCCTCGTCATCATATTCATCACCATCACCATCATCATCACCGTCTTCATCATCATCACCATCATCATCATCATCAACAACATATTCATTGAGCCGAGAGGCGCTCTACAACCCAGTATGAGGGAGATCTTGTTAGTCGAGTGTTTGCCGATATTATCGGCCACAAATAACATTTGTATGAGGGAGATCTTGTAAGTTGAGTGTTTGTCGATATTGTCGGCCATAAATAACATTTGTATGAGGGAGATCTTGTAAAAATTTCTATGAGGGAGATCTTGTAAGTCGAGTGTTTGTCGATATTGTCGGCCATAAACAAAATAATACAAAGTAAACAAAAAAGAATAATACAAAGTAAAAAATAATAAATATTATGTCGGCCATAAACAAAAAAGAATAATACAAAGTAAAAAGTAAGTATGAGACTTAAACTAGAGACTTTAGAGCTTTGGATTAGGTGATAAATATTATGTCGGTCATAAACAAAAAAGAATAATACAAAGTAAAAAGTAAATATGAGACTTAAAGTAGAGACTTTACTTTTTATTTTTAATACAAAGTAAAAAGTAAATATGAGATTTTAGAGTGTTTGTCGAGTTTGCGGAGTAACAAAATAATACAAAATAAACAAAAACGAATAATATAAAGTAAAAAGTAATAAATATTATGTCGGCCATAAAAAAAAGAATAATACAAAGTAAAAAGTAAATATGAGACTTAAACTAGAGACTTTAGAGCTTAGGATTAGGTGGCTCAGGTATTGCACTCAAGGAGCTATTCAAGGAGAGGTTTGCACCTCAGGAGATTTGATCCCTTTCGGCGCTTGATAGAGCCTAAGATTTGGATCTATGCTGGTCATCATTGTCATCTCTAGGTTCCTCATCAACATCTCCATCATCATCATCTTCTTCATCCTCATCATCTTCATCATCATCTTCATCACCATCACCATCATCATCAACATCTTCATCATCACCATCATCATCACCATAAACATCTTCATCATCATTGTCATCTCCCCCTTCCTCATCAACATCTCCATCATCATCATCTTCATCTTCATCATCATCATCATCATCATCATCTTCATCACCATCACCATCATCATCAACGTCTTCATCATCATCATCATCATCATCATCATCAACATCTTCATCATCATTTTCATCTCTAGGTTCTCCATCAACATCATCATCTTCTTCATCATCATCATCTTCATCACTATCATCATCATCATCAACATCTTCATCATCATCACCATCATCATCATCATAATCATCATCTTCCTCATCAAATCAACATCTCCATCATCATCATCATCATCTGAACATCAGCATCACCATCATCATCAACATCTTCATTATCATCTCCATCACCATCATCATCAAAATCTTCATCGTCATCACAATCACCATCACTATCTTCATCATCATTGTCATCTCTAAGTTCCCCATCAACATCAACATCTCCATCATCATCATCTTCATCATCATCATCATCTTCATCACCATCATCATTATCATCAACATCTTCATCATCATCACCATCATCATCATCTTCCTCATCAGATCAACATCTCCATCATGTCACCATCATCTTCTTCATCATCATCGTCATCATCTGAACATCACCATCACCATCATCATCAACATCTTCATCATCATTGTCATCATTTGAACATCACCATCACCATCATCATCAACATCTTCATCATCATTACCATCACCATCATCATCAACATCTTCATCGTCATCACCATCATCATCATCATGAACATCTTCATCATCATTGGCATCTCTAGGTTCCTCATCAACATCTCCATCATCATCATATTCTTCATCATCATCATCTTCATCACCATCATCATCATCATCAACATCTTCATCGTCATCACCATCATCATCATCTTCATCATCATCAAATCAACATCTCCATCATCATCATCATCATCATCTTCATCATCATCATCATCATCATCATCATCATCATCTTCATCACCATCACCATCATCTTCAACATCTTCATCGTCATCACCATAACCATCATCATCAACATATCCATCATCATTATCATCTCCATCATCAACATCTTCATCATCATCACCATCATCATCATCTTCATCATCATCAGATCAACATCTCCATATCCATCATCATCATCATCTTCGTCATCATCAACATCATCATCATCTTCATCATTATCATCAGATCAACATCTTCATCATCATCACCATCATCATCATCGTCAACATCTTCATCATCATCATCTTCCTCATCAGATCAACATCTCCATCATCATCATCATCATCTTCCTCATTGTCATCATCATCATCTGAACATCACCATCACCATCAACATCTTCATCATCATTGTCATCTCTAGGTTCCTCATCAACATCTCCATCATCATCATCAACATCTCCATCATCATCACCATCATCACCATTATCATCAAAATTATCGTCATCATCATCATCTCATCATCATCATCATCATCGTCATCATCATCTCCATCGTCATCATCATCTTCATCATCATCTTCATCATCATCATTATCATTATCATCTTCATCACCATCTCCATCACCATCATCACCAACATATTCATCATCATCACCATCATCATCAACAACAACATCTTCATCACCATCAACATCTCCACCATCATCATCATCGTCATCATCTTATATCCTCCTCTTCATCATCATTGACAACTCCCCCTTCCCCATCAACATCTCCATCATCGTCATCTTCTTCATCACCATCATCATCATCCTCATCACCCTCATCACCCTCATAATCATATTCAACATCTTCGTCGTCATCACCATCATCTTCATCAACATCATCATCTTTATCATCTTCATCTACACCATGATCATCTTCATTGTCATTAGGGAGGGATATTGACGAAGATAAAGAGAAGGTGGAGAGATGGAGAGTGGGGTGGTAGGGACATGGCTGGAGTAAGGGATAGAAAGAAACATGAAAGAAACATGTAGGGAGGGATGTAGAGAGAATGAGGGACATATATTTAGAAAGAGATAGGGGGTATCTAGGGATTATTGGGAGAGAGCTAGGGGGTATTAAACCATACAAAACATTTGTCCTACACTAAAAACATTTTTTTTGTATGTAACCATACAAAACATTTGTTTTCTTTTGATTTTATTCGTTTCCCTAGCCGTGCACCTAACCTATTTATTGTGCTTAACCATATTGCATACGTGTTTTTATTCTTCATATCGCGTGCGTGTTTTAGCTTTACATAACGCGTGTGCGTTTTGTAACTCTATAAACAGCAGACTGTCCCTGTCTGAGAGCAACTTTACTTTGTCTAAGCCAAAACAATGAATCCCACGATTTTTTCGAATAGCATGAGCCCGCCATTGGAAATACTCACACTCTACACCATCTCCATCATTATTTTTGTTATGCAGGTGCAGCATTGAGGACATCTTTCATGGTTGTTCAGTGTGGTGTTGGGTTATATGGCCATATTTGAAGAAGATAATCAGCAAGCTTGAAGAATATCCAATTGAATAACACCAAAGATAAGGTCTTTGAAAGATTCATTTTGCCTATATTTGAGGAGCACACAAGATAAGATATCAAGCTTCAAGACCATTTCATGGTGATGGTGGATATACACAATTGTACAAGAGAATCAAAGAGCCCAAACAATTTATGATGTAACTTTCATTTGCTTATCATTGAAGAGCACCAAAGATAAATTTTCTCATTCATAATTGTTTTGATGGGAAAGATGAACATTTGAGAAGAAAGATTGAAGCACCTTGAAGGATCTATAGTTCTAGAAAGCACTAAAGGTTTGAAAGCTTGTAATTGAGGAGTAACAAAAACAAACTATATTGAATTGATCATTATGGTGATGGGGAATCCACATAACCGAGGAAGAAAATCAGCAAGGAAGAAGAGACCTCAAGAAGTCATTGAAGAAGAGAAAGAAAAGAAAAGAATACACATGATGAATCAGAGGCTTTCTTTGGAAACTAATGCAAATCCAATTGTAGAGGATACCACGGTTCATCCTATTAATCCACGACAAGAGGGACCTTCAATTTCCATAATAGTTGTTGAACAAGCACCCCATGGAAGTAATCAAGAAGCAAAATGTAGGTGCTCATTAGGGGATGTTTCAATTCCCACTTCAAGTCAAAGTGATAAGTTACCATCTAAAGATGAAGCTCATGAAGAAACACAAAATTTGTTATCCGGATGTGGTTATACAAGTGATGAAGTCAGAGAGGCGTTGGACATGTTGCCCACTGTTGAAGAAGAAAATGTTATCCGGACCATCGATGAGGATGTTGGACTTCCACATACCATTGATGAGGATGTTGGACTTCCACCATCCAACTACCAGGATGAGAATGAAGGACACCAAGCTACTACTGAAATGCCAGAGCGTCTTGGTGATGCGCTACATGGTAGAATTCCAACCCCCTTACCTTCATTAGCAAGCACACATCGAAGAACTCTGAAGCATATACAAGTTGATGAAAGTCTCATCAATTCCATTGAAGGTACGCTATCTAAACGTAGTATTGGTTATCAAACTCAACAGATACTTGATAAATATTTTGTTTCTAAATGTGATGGAGATAAATGTAGATTATTTTTATCATTGTTAAAATCTAGGAGCATGAATGTTGTTAGGAAAAAGTTAGGGATAAAGATGATAAAGAATTCTGAACCAAGTTCTCATATAGTTAAAAGCTTAGTAGATGCATTTGGTAAAATTGGTAAGAACACACATTCAAAGGACCGCAATACGGCTTGTTGTGTGTTGTCACAAGCAATTGCAAATAAGAACACCAGGGTCCTTCGTATTCTCAGGCTTACACCTGAACTAGTTAATTCGAATGTAAAAACCCTCCGTAGGTATTCTATTAGAAGAGAACATCTTGACACAACCGATCAGATAGATTTTTGGGCCTTTATTGGTCGGTTGCCACGTTGTGACATGAAGCTAGTTGATGCAGTAAAGGGACTAGTGCAGAGTTTTTGGCATGATCACACAAGGCCTTCTTCAAACCGAAAGGATGTACTAAAACTGAGAAGGGGTTCAAAGGATCGTGAACCACATACTAAGCATCTTCTTGATATAACATAGACATCACTATACGATAAATTTAGGAATGAACATAGACAATTGAACTTGGGGCAAAGATCTTTTGAGAAATGTAAGCCATGGTATGTTAGAATTAATACTCTTTGTAACACTTGCTGTTGTAGATACCATGTAGAATATGAATATTACTATGAAACATTTTTGTACATTCGTCGTGTGTTGCATACTAACCATGTGCAGGATTGCTCCCTGACAATACCACTGACTTCATCAAGAGAATTCATTCATAGCATCATGTGCAATAGGCTCGAGGGGCAAACATAGTATGCAAAATATTGTTTGGATGGAACATGCCCCAACTGTGCTGGAATGGAATTATTGAGCCAATGTATGCACGAGAGTGGAGACAATGAATTTGGGAAAATGGTTGTAGACATGAAAAGTTTCAAATATATCAGCTATGAAATAGTCCCAGGGAAAGAAAGAAAAAAAATACAATTGGTGACATCTCAGGTATGCATTTCTATCTATAAAATTATGTTTGAACAGTTACATTTCAATCATTGCTTACAAAAAAAATCACATTGAGATCATTTTGTGTCACTAGGTACCAGTTAGTGACTTCATCAAGGAATTGATTGAAAAGACACATGATTACGTTCATCATGTCCACTTGGCACGATGGCAGGATGAACAGTTTAGAATATGCAGAAATACATTTCCCCGTGGCACTATACTTTCAGTTGTTGATTTTGCCGAGAACTACACTTTGCAACCTCAAAATGAGATCCAAAGTCAGTATTATCACTTTGAGCAGGTTTCCTTGATGGTCCATATCACATATAGGCATGGCCCAAATAGCACAGAAGAGCAAAGAGAAATTCTGAAGGAATATCACTTCTACATAAGTGATGATAGGTGCCACGACTTCCACTATGTACGTCATTTCTTCATCATGTTCTATGATCACTTGAAGGGAAGGAACATACAGATGGATCGACACTGGATTTGGTCTGATGGATGTGCTGGTCAGTTAAAAAATGCACGCATATTTCAATGGTTGTGTTCATTGCATAAAAACTACAAAGTGCCACATATGTGGAACTATTTTGAGACTGGGCATGGTAAAGGAGAGCATGATGGAGTCGGAGCATGTGTCAAAACAACCCTATGAAGAGAGGAATTGAAAGCATCTACAGAATCTACCATTCAAAATGGTCAATCTTAGTCAGGTGGTGCACGTCAGTAATGGGAGAGGAATCAACTATGCGAGTAGAATCCACAAGAAAGAGACATGTGGAGATATTTTTTTGGGAGGTGGTAGACATAGATCGTTCACATACATGGGAATGCAAGACTGTGCCTAGGACTCGTGGCTTTCATTCAGTTCAAAGCTCTGATAACCCAGTATTTGAAATTTGGACCAGAAAACTCACTTGTTTTTGCTTGCCTGGTTGTGATGGTGATTGGGATGGGTGTGAATCATCGGATTGGGTTGATGGATGGGATCGCATATCACTTCCACTTGATCAGCGTGCAATTGTTGAGTTAACTCCGTTGAAAGAAGACCAATCATCTATTTTTGCAAATTTTGATCATGTCTCACACCTTGTACAACCTGGTATGATGCATTTCCTTAACATTTTTTTGTTTATTTACGTAGTCTTCAAATGCACATTAATGGCCTTGTATCACACGAAAAATATTTTGATCATATACCTACAATAATATTATGCAGGGAACATATACGTAGTGGTTGCCTCAAAAGATAGCGAATGGGGTGGTGATTACTGGTTGGCACACTGTATAGATGGAAAGCAAACCCTCATTATGTCCATGACTAACAATGAAAACAACCACTACCCAACCAGGTCTATGGTTGTTAAAGATGAATACTTGACAAAGGACAACAATGCAAGAAAGAAGGGTGGATATGTTTACAGGGATTACAAACCAGGTGCAAGTGTGTATCACTTTACCAACTTAATCATTGGTACAAACCTCTAGGTACGAACAATGCCCAGCTCAAATACGTCGAAGGTACGTTATTTTTTATCGAATAAAGAGCATGAGAGACTAATGGAGACCATTAGTATAAGAGATAATCTGGAGGGCTTGGTTGTATGATAATAGGTGGGATCTAGCATGATGAGGTATGTTACATACTTTTAATACTATACCATTTATACTATTTGTAATTGAATATTGATATATGCTCAATTTTCTCATGTATGTTGTTTATGAATATGTCAATTTTGTGTTCTTGATATGCCAAATTTACGTTTATGTTGTTTATAAATATGCCAAAAGTTCTCTTGTATGTCAAGTTTATGAATATGCCATTTTTTACATGTGATCAATAAACCCTAAGATTATATTATGTTGATTATGTTGGTTATTGGCTTCACCCAACAAAATTTATAATTAACAATACACATATTCATAGATTTGGTTTCCCATGCTCAATGCTCACTATATTTAACAATACACTTATATTAAATTTAATTCATGTCTTGTTAAATATTTCATAATGAATTAGCTATTTGAGAGCACCACCTTAGACCTAGGCATACTATTAATATAAAATGTACATTAGAGAAATGACCTAATTCAATTTCCTTCTATAACTCTAACCCTAACCCTCAACCAAACCCTACCACTAAACCCTATGTACCATTTAGATACTTCCTCCAATATCATTGTCATCTCTAGGTTCATCATCAACATCTCCATCATCATCATCTTCATCATCATCATCATCATCATCATCATCTTCACCACCATCACCATCATCATCTTCACCATCATCATCAACATCATCAACATCATCAACATCTTCATCATCATTGTCATCTCCCCCTTCCTCGTCAACATCTCCATCATCATCATCTTCTTCATCCTCATCATCTTCATCATCATCTTCATCACCATCACCATCATCATCAACATCTTCATCATAACCACCACCATCATCATCAAAATCTTCATCATCATTGTCATCTCTAGGTTCCTCATCAACATCTTCTCATCAACGCTAGTTGTAAGTGCCTGGTGGAGGATTTTGCGAAGTTGACCCTCGTGTGAAAAAATTGCACACTCCCTCATTGAGCAAAACCCTAGTTTCCAAGATGGACCTGCAAGGTGACACCTGGTCCACAGAACTGGAGGAGAGGGGCACTTTTAGCACTATTCGGACATTTAAAATCCAACAGAGTTGACGGTTCGTCAATCGGAGCCACGGTCGTCATTCTATGGCTCGTTCCGTCTCGCATCCAAAAGGCCTTCAGGGACACCTGTTGGATACTTGCCGGGGGCATAGAATTCCAACCGTGCAACAAAACCTGGTTCCAGGGAGTCTTGCAAGTGTGTCTAGGGAGGTTTCGGCTGGGAAAGCTAGTCGTAAGTTCCCGGTGGAGGATTTTGCAAAGTTGACCCCCGTGTGCAAAAATTGCACACTACCTCACTGAGCAAAACCCTAGTTTCCAAGATGGACCTGCAAGGTGACACCTGGGCCACGGGCCCAGAGGAAAGGGGAACCCCTAGAACTATCCAGATGTCCTGAATGCAATGGAGTTGACAGTTTGTCGATTGGAGCCACAGTCATCATTCTATGGCTCGTTCCGTCTCGCATCCAAAAGGCCTTCAGGGACACCTGCTGGATACCTGCCAGGGGCATAGAATTCCAATCGTCCAGCAAAAATTGGTTCCAGGGAGTCTTGCAAATGTGTCTAGGGAGGTTCCGATTGGAAACGCTAGCCGTAAATGCTCGGTGAAGGATTTTGCAAAATTGACCCCCGTGTGCGAAAATTGCACACTCCCTCACTGAGCAAAACCCTAGTTTCTAAGATGGACCTGCAAGGTGACACCCGGGCCACATGACTGGAGGAGAGGGGCACCCCTAGCACTATCCGGATGTCCTGAATCCAACGGAGTCGACGGTTCGTCAATCGGAGCCATGGTCGTTATTCTATGGCTCATTCCGTCTCGCATCCAAAAGGCCTTCAAGGACACCTGTTGGATACCTGCCGGGGGCATAAAATTCCAATCGTGCAGCAAAACCTGGTTCCGGGGAGTCTTGCAAGTGTGTCTAGGGAGGTTCCAGCTGGGAACACTAGCCGTAAGTGCCCAGTGGAGGATTTTGCAAAGTTGACTCCCGTGTGCAAAAATTGCACACTCCCTCACTGAGCAAAACCCTAGTTTTGTAGATTAACTGGCAACTATTGTATTAGATAGCTTCACTGACTCCATTTAAATTCAATTGGACATGACATGAATGATTTAAATTCAAAACCTTATCTAGCTTCATTTCATTCAATGATGGGACTAATTTGACGGGAGCATGGGAACCCGAACTCCATTAAAATTCAATTGGACCCATTAAAATTCAATTGGACGTGACATGAATGATTAAAATTCCAGCCGGGAATGCTAGCGTAGAGAAAAACCTTGTCACATTACAAAATCCTTGCAACATCATATAAATTAATAGGGGATGCTTCCAATATGATCTCAATTTACGAGAAGCTTCCACATAGCAATAATTTGCATAGTCGGGCATTTTTCTTTGATATTAGTTATTATTTTTATCTAATATCAGAGAAAAATGCCCAGCTATGCAAATACGAACGAGTTCCCTTTCTTCACCTTTTTCTCTTGGAGTTTATGTTAGGTTCTCTCAGTCTGCACCTGCCACTAAGTCTGACATGAATTATGGTCACTGGATAATTTGTTGCAGGTAAGAGTTATACCTAAATTGCTTACTTTGGTTTTAGAACCGGTGCGTAGTTTTAGAAATTGATCAACCTTTTATGGCCTACCAACCTGAAATTTTTAACCATCGAAACTAGCCCGATAGAGTCACATGGGTATTATTTCTCAAATTCATTTAAGCGAGTTGAGTGGAGTATTTTGGTCTTTTTGGGACCCGGACCAACCGGTTGGTCAAGCCTGCTTGCACATCATCGATATCTTGGTCCAAAATTTATGTGATTTTAAATAGAGGAGCATGAGCGCCTTTGAACTAGGAAGAGGTAAAATGAGTTGGGTTGAGGACAATAAATGTTGTATTTTTTCACACAGTCTAACGAAAAAATGGCCACAGAATTGGGCGAGATAACTCCCTCCAAACAATGGCTAGCACAGATCTACAAAACGAGGATAAGGGAGGGAAACAAATTTTAAAACAAGTAATAATATTCACTTTATATAGAGTATAAATTATTGCTACGTGGAAGCTTCTTGTAAATTGAGATCATATTGGCAGCCTCAAAGCGAGATGACAAGTTCATCAAAGCGACTTCATTCATCTATATTCTCGTAATGTACACATAGTCCATCCTTATATTGATAAACAAGAGTTTTATGATAGCTTGAGTTTTTTGGGCATGGTTATCTCCCTGTATTCGGTTGTCTAATTGGTTGACAAGCTTGCCTGAAAATCTGTACATTGAACTTCTTTGTTTTATTGCTGAAAATTGGAAGAGATTTTCAAGTCACTTGCAAAATGCTCCTTTGTTGAAATATGTAAGTTCTTCCAACAACATAGATTTGGTTAGTGTATCAAATGCTGCCATAACCCGAAGAGCTTACTAGTCTTTGCAAGAATATTCCCCTAGTAGATGAAGGTGGGAAAATCATTAGGGTACGAGGCTCTCTGAAGTTTCTCCAGCCTGCATCCACGAGGAATCCCTGGACTACCATGGGCTTTTCAACCCTTTCTGAAGGTTACCTTACACTACCATCTTGTGCAGGAGCTTTGATGTATTCAGTTAATGATTTAGTTTCATTCTTTTGAAGACACCTTGATGTAGTAGATATTCCAGAGCTATTTCCTCTAAATTCCAATCTTTCTACTGTTTCCCATGCTTTGACAAAGGAGAATGCATTTCTTCTGTTGCAGTGGATCTAATATTGAAAAAAAAGTAGAAGATGTTGGATTCTTTTATACATAGTATATCGAAAGGCAAATGGCCGAAACCCTCCAGAGGCTTTGAATCTCGAAACAGAACTTTCCTGTTTGATTTCATTGGGGGATCTTCTCTCCTCCGAGAAGGTGACATTCCCTTTATCGATCAGGCGTTCTATGGAAAACCTATGCATCAATGGAGCCACGGTTTGGGTGCTACGGGAATTCTAGTTGGGCACCTCAGGGCCATTAAGGGACACTTGGAGGATTTGCTTCAGGGCCATGGAAGTTGGCACCCTAAACCCACCGGAATCGACGGATTCACGAACGGAGCCACGGTTTGGGTACTATGGGCATTCTAGTCAGGCTGCAAGTCGCATGAAAATGCCGTTCAGGGACACTTGGTGACTTTTGGTCCAGGAGCCAAAAAGCAAATGGAGCAGCAAGATTGTGTGCCGTTGGCTCCTGCAAGTGTGTGTGGGAAATGCCGACGTGGGAACACTGCCAACACTGGATTGGGGGAAGGGTTTTACAGAGTTGACCCACCAATGCGAGATTGCATGCGATGAAACTGAGCAAAACCCTAGTTTACGAAATGAATGCATAATGAAGCCACTAGGCCATGAGAAGATGAGGGAGAGGGCCCCCTAGAGGTAATCGCACGCCAGGAGACCAACGGAGTCGATGGTTCGTCGGTACGACCTTCGATTTCCGAGTTATGTCGAGTTGCAAGTCGCATGAAAATGCCGTTCAGGGACCAACAATAGAAGGCACTTTATTTCTCAAATCCCGAGGTAACGTTTGTTCCTTTCACCAATGTTGCTTTGAGCACTTGTATGTAGTTATTTATATGTAGTGTTGAATCTAATTGCACAATCAAATATTGGGCGTTGATGAAATGTGTAGCATGTATTGCACTTAGTTTTATTAAACTACACTTGAACATTGACTTAACTTGTAATTTAATCATCCAAACTCACAAATTTTAATTAGACCTATCCAATTAGTGTGCATGAGTGAGTTCGTTGAAACCTTGAAAAACATTGCATTGCACTTAGTTTGATTAAATTACACGAGCAAGAACTTTGACTTAACTTGTAATGATAATCCAAAATCACAAATTTTAATTAGATACCAATTAGTGCACACATGTAGTGAGTTCGTTGAAACCTTTAAATATAATAGTTTCTTCTTTTGACATAGCGCATTCATGAGTAATAGATAATCCACACAAATCAACACATTAGATTGACACAAGAACACGTGGAAACCGAAGAACAAATACAAAGTGAAATGTATCATTCATTTATAAGTGAAATGTCAATGTACATGTATCCAAAAGTACATGTATCCAAAAGTACATATATATCCAAAAGTATCCAAAAGTACATGTATCCAATGAAGTCAATGTACATGTCTCAAAAAGTACATCCACAATGAAGTCAATCTACATGTCTCCAAAAGTGAATGTATCGAAAAGCACATATATATCCAAAAGTATCCAAAAGTACATGTGTCCAAAACTATCCAAAACTATCCAAGCCACATGTACATGTATCCAAATGTACATATATCCCATAAGACACATCAAAACTCAAGTTTCCTCTTGTTCTTTCCCGATGTTGATCCTCTAGGCACATCTCTAGGATCAGTGTGCGTCTCTGGATTCTGCAAATTAAATATCAATTGTTAAATTCAACTAACTATGTACTAATACATTAGCTCAACAATTAACTCAACAATTATCAACTTGTGCATGGAAAGTGCATGAAACACTTGGTCACTGAAAAAAATCTCACCTCAACTGACAAAGGGGATTGCATTGCTTGTGTAGCAGATGGAGCCATTGGTTGAACATCCAGGATGGTGGAACCAGGGGGGCTAGGAACTGCTCCTGTTGGTGGTGGCTACAATCAGAAAATGTTGAAATAGTTAGACATGCATGAATAAACAATAGACAACAATAATAAATTATGTAAAGATCATGTTGAAATAGTTACATACCTGTGTGTGATCAGTTGCCATTGCAGATGCAACACTAAATGTTGCATCAACCATCGATGTGAGGTTTTGAGTAGACAACTCGGGTTCCTAATGCAGTAAACATGCAATTCAAACATTAACAAAAATGATTTATGCACTGGATTTCAAGTTAAACAACAAATATCATCGAAGGATATACATTACCATGGTATGAGTAAGCCCATGGTCATGGGCAGCTGGAGTCTTGCTAGGAGTAGGCCACCTCACATAAACATGACCCTTGTTCACGAATGGCCTAGCGAGAGATACAAATCCAGGCAATGGTCCAGATGTCTCGAATGGTGGCTACAGTCAGCAAGTGTTCATGTAGTTAGACATGCATGATTCAACAAACAAACATGTATTTAAAAAATGACATTTTTAATTGTTTACCTGGAGGCCAGATGTTTCCTCGAACGGTGCGAACATGGGTGCTACCTCCACATTAGCTTGCCCCAGTGAAGGATCTGCCATCTGCAAGTTTAATAATTGTAAATATTAGACTGTAGATAGCATTAGTGAACTAAAATGTAAAGTATGTGGAAATTAACAAATTAACAAGTATTAAAAAACTAAAATTTTAAAATGTTTACCTCGGTGTGAGATACGGCAATGGATGCTATATAAGATGGGCCTGCCAAATGGGTAGCATCATGCCCCCCTGTAGAGCCTGGAACATCTGACTCTGGAGCATCGCTGCAGGCATAAACCATCAACTGCAAGTTCACAAAATTAATATATTAGCTCAAACTATATATATGTGTACAAAGACGAAAATAAATGAAGAATTTATTACAATTAACCATCTACATACCTAAGTCAAAAACCCATTGAAGGCAACATCTGAGGCAAGACCATAGTAGGGACGACCACACGATGTGCACTTGTGAGGCTCAATACTAGGCTGGGGATGTCCTGATGGTCCTGCACTAGTGGATGGTCCTGCACTAGATGATGGTCCTGCATGGTGACGACCTGGTGTATGTACCACACCAGGGACAGATGTCAACAATTGCATCCAAGGTTGATGCAAGCGAGCGGCGAATCCTATCACCACCACTAAAAGCTGCATTAATGCCCCTCTAGCGGGCAAGCTCAATCAGTATCTCGGCATTTATGTCCATAGCCGCAATTGCAATAAAAACATCAATACGAAAATCATTAGAAACATATACATGGTCTATAATGACGTCTCTTCAAAATTGAAAATGTATTAAATCAAACTCAATTAAGCAATTTAATGGCATTCACTTACATACATTTAAAACTTAAAATTAAACATTTAATAATTAAAAAGTAAGTTTCGTTCAAATTCTTTCTAAAAGTTAAGGCACTTCTTAATCCTCATTGGTGACTTTTCCATGCAAACTTGGGTTTAAACTTCTTGAATTTAGGAGTGTTATTTTGACATGTTTTGGCCTTTATGTCCCTTGCAGAAAACAATATTTCCATCAACTTCATAAGCTAACATTAAATTTATTGATTTCAACATATTACGCCTTGTGGTTGGAGGGGAGGACAAAGTGGCATGGAATGAAATGGATATGTATGAGTTTGTCTTGCCAATATGATTACATATGTACTTGAGATGACTATCAATGATTAAGATGTTAAATAATCAACTAGAGATTGTGACTAGAATGACAATAACAACAATGTCAACTTCTCAAAACAGAGACAATTTCTCTCTGCAAAATCGATCTCTACATTGTATGGCAAGTTCAGAAAATTAAATAAAAAACATAGTGATTTTCTATATGAAGTCTTTGAGTTGAATCGACGGTCTTTGAGCGTTGAGTAGATTGATCGAGGGTGTGGATAGGGCAGGCCGGAGAGGCACTTTGTTAATGTGTTTTGGCATTTAGTCAAGGGTGCTTAACTAAGAGGCAATGTATAGCTACATACACTTGTGATGAAATTTTGATTATGTTCATGGACAAATGATTGCGATGAAATTTTGAGAAACCAAGTTACTAATTTTTTATGCATTTTTTCTATTCACGCTTGTGCATGCATTTCATCTTGTTATGGCCATTTCCAAGAAAAATTATTTAATTAGTATCATGGGAAATGGCCTTTGAGGGTTGGAAATTTGGGTTTCATGTGGATGGATACATTGTAGAAAGGGAGGAGTTCTATTTTTTTCAATTTTTGGTTGGATTAAGAATTTTTGAGTTTTTGAAAAGGGATTCATTTTAATTATTCACTCATCTTGGTTCAGGGAGATGTGAATTTAATTAGAGATTGGGTTATTCCCAATTTTATAAATATTACAAAATTAGGTTGTTTTAAACCATAAAAAATGGTAATTTAGGTTAAGAAATGACAAAAAAATGGTATGGGTGAATGAATTACCTGATTAGATGAAAATCCACCGGCGAATTTGCCTCCCCTCCAACTAAATCGAGCTCCTCCGATACTCCAGAGCACACAAACCGTCCTCGTCCAACGTCGAATTCGCGTTTCTGATGCGTGAAGAGCGCCACGGGTGGTCGGGACTGTGTTTTTAAATTGATTTTAGATTTACATAATGCGTACGCGTTTTGTAACTACATAATGCGTACGCATTTTGTAGTTCTATAACGCGTACGCGTTGTGGTTACCTATTCTACATGTCTAGTGACATGTCAGGCTCGAGTTTTACCATACCAAGTGCTAAGTATCAGAAACGCGTTATGTTTTTATGTATCAGAAACGAGTTTTGAAAAACTAGGATTGCATCTAAAGTGACCCTCATCTTCTTGCACACACCCATGAGACAACTATCTGCACACTCCTAGGATAGAGTTTTCAAAATGTGACCACTTAATGCAAATTTTGTATTCCATGTTTCTAATAAAAACCCTAGTTTCAGGAATTGTCAAATAAAACAAGGTTTAGGCCAATGGACTCATAGGTGAGGGGTTCTGCGGTAGTAATCCAATGTCATGAGTCCAACATGATTGGTGTTTTGTCGATATGGGTCATGGATTTCATTTTATGTTGGGTTGGAACTCGCTTCCTAGAGTTGTTAAGGGACATATTGCAAGTGGTAGTTGGAGGCTTCTTCCATGGCCATCAACTCAGAAAAGCATCAGTTTGGACCTAAGGTAATTTTAACACTATGTTTTCTAAACAACAAATCCCCAAAGTGTGGGATCATTCTATGAGAGTAAATATCATAAGGATGTTAAATAGAATTTTTTATAGAGTTGATTATATATTTTCACTTGATTATTTCATAAAAAATATAGCGCCTAATCATTTTAGTTGATAATCTCATGGAAATGTTATCTAATGGAGAGTATAAATACCAGGAAAGAGCAGAGAATATAGAACATGGATGCAATCGGGAAAGAGCAGATGGATAAATACCAGGAAAGAGCAACGAGCAGCGAAGAAGATGGATAAAGAGTCCCAGGAAAGAGCTGCGATAGAGAAGAAGATGGATAAAGAGTCTCAGGAAAGAGCTGCGATAGAGAAGATGGATAAATACCAGGAAAGAGCAGGGGATTCTAGACGACTTGGTTGTTGTGAGTCTTTTGTCCGATCCTTTGTGGAATTAATAAAGGTGGAGTTTGACAAATAGGTAGGTTGTTGGTGGTTGTTTTGTGGAATTAATAAAGAGCAGAGAATGGAGAAGTTGGATGCAATCGGGAGAGTATAAATACCAGGAAAGAGCAGAGAATATAGAACATGGATGCAATCGGGAAAGAGCAGATGGATAAATACCAGGAAAGAGCAACGAGCAGCGAAGAAGATGGATAAAGAGTCCCAGGAAAGAGCTGCGATAGAGAAGAAGATGGATAAAGAGTCTCAGGAAAGAGCTGCGATAGAGAAGATGGATAAATACCAGGAAAGAGCAGGGGATTCTAGACGACTTGGTTGTTGTGAGTCTTTTGTCCGATCCTTTGTGGAATTAATAAAGGTGGAGTTTGACAAATAGGTAGGTTGTTGGTGGTTGTTTTGTGGAATTAATAAAGAGCAGAGAATGGAGAAGTTAGATGCAATCCGGAGAGTATAAATACCAGGAAAGAGCAGAGAATATAGAACATGGATGCAATCGGGAAAGAGCAGATGGATAAATACCAGGAAAGAGCAACGAGCGGCGAAGAAGATGGATAAAGACCAGGAAAGAGCAGCGATAGAGAAGATGGATAAATGCCAGGAAAGAGCAGGGGATTCTAGATGACTTGGTTGTTGTGAGTATTTTGTCCGATCCTTTGTGGAATTAATAAAGGTAGAGTTTGACAAATAGGTAGGTTGTTGGTGGCTGTTTTGTCCTTTTCTTTGTTGAACTAATAAAAACCATCGAGGCGAAGCTGCGCAGAGGCTGTGGCTTAGAGGGCATTGGTGGATACGTTGTGCATGGATTTGGAGACAGGAAATCCCTGAGGTATTTCTTCTTAAATCAGCGAGTCTCTGCATGAATCTGATCCTGAGTTGTGAATTGTAATTGGAAGACCGAAGATGGATTCAATTGGGAAAGAGCAGCAAGCAGCGAAGAAGATGGATAAATGTCAGGAAAGAGCAGTCAATAGAGAAGTTGGGTGCAATCGGGAAAGAGCAGCGAGCAACGAAGAAGATGGATAAATGCCAGGAATGAGCAGCGAGCAACGAAGAAGATGCATAAATGCCAGGAAAGAGCAGCCAATAGAGAAGATGGATGCAATCGGGAGAGGATGAATACCAGGAAATAGCAGAGAAAATAGAAGATGGATGCAATCGCGAAAGAGCAGACAGCAACGAAGATGGATAGAAGAAGAAGGATAAATGCCAAGAAAGAGCAGCGATTAGAAAAGATGGATGCACTTGGGAGAGGATAAATACCAGGATCTGCCCAGCTGCAAAGCATTGGGCAGATGAGCAGAATCGGGGCATAGATTAAATGGCATTCTCGGAGTAATTGGAGAAATCAGTGGCTGCGGACTGCAATTGGAGAAAGAAAGCACTGGCTTTGATTTTGGTGGATACGCTGTGCCTGGATTTGGAGGCAGGAAATCCCTGCGGTATTTCTTTTCATAAATCAGCGAGTCTCTGCATGAGTCTGACCCTGAGTTGTGAATTGTAATTGAAAGACCGAAGATGGAAGCAGCGGTTATTAGCGCGCTTGCAGAAAATTTGGCTTCTATGCTAGCTGATAAACTATTCCAAGAGGTATCGCTCGTTATTGACTTCAAAGATGATTTTGAATTCATTTGTGAGGAGGTTAATTCCATTAAATCCCTCTTGAACGACGCTAGAGGAAAGGCCGCTTCCAATTCAATTGCGAACTGGGTGGACAAAGTTCAGGATTTTCTCTATGATGCTGTATACTTAGTAGAAGAATGCGAGGATCGTAAGTTCCATTTTCGCAATGTTATCTTCCGGTATCAGATGGGCGGTAGGATTAGGGTGTTAAAGAAAAGGATCAAGCAGATACACAATAGTGCTAAATATCTCAAATATGTGACGTCCGTCCTCGATGCAGATTTTCGTCTGCACTCCTTCAATGCATATGATTTAGAAGGACAAGACAACAGGAGAAAACCTAGTGCTATCCTTAACAGGTGTCAATCTTACGCCGGGGGCAGGGATGATGAGATTGATAAGATCACTGATTGGATATTGAGAGACGGAAATGGGGTCTTTGCGATTTTGGGTATGGGAGGGCTGGGCAAAAGTTATATGGTCCAATATGTGTTCACCAACCCAATGGTCCGAGAAGGTTTCGACCATCTAGTCTGGCTAACAGTTTCGCCTAAATTTATGGTTAAAGAGCTGCTTTTGGTAATGGGAAGGCAGTACCTGAAACTTAGGGAGGAAGACGATGAAGGTCATAAGATGTCAAAACTAACCGACGAGGAGCTTGCCGAAAGAATTAATAAGCATTTAGAAGGAAAACGTTGTTTATTTGTTCTTGATGACGTTTGGGATAGAGATGCTTGGGAAAAGATTGGCTTACAGTTGCCATCTGACAGTAAGATTGTGGTGACCACTCGGGACAGAAATGTTGCAGAGAACATAGGGCATCGTTCGATGGGGGCTCGTCACAGGTTGGCTCGTGAGATTCACGATATGAAGTGTTTGAACTTTGATGACAGCTGGAAATTATTCTGTGCTCATGCAAATTTTCCCAGTATTCGGCCCCAAGAGTCTGATCAACTGACCCGCATCGCCGAACGTATTGTACACAAATGTTCTGGACTACCATTGGCCGTGAAAACAATAGCAGCGTCTATGGCAAGTTTAAGAAGGGTTCCAAATGAATGGGAATCCACTCTGGATCATCTCAATGCCTTGGATCGTCCAAATGGAAGAGAAGGAGACGCGGCCCGCGTTATGCACTCTCTCCGGTTAAGTTACCAAGCTTTGCCAACTCGCCTCAAGCCTTGTTTCCTTTATTGTTCTGCCTTTCCTCCACAATCTCAAATAAAAGCAGAATACTTAGTGCATCTATGGATTGCTGAAGGATTTCTTTCTACTTCTACTCGAGATGCAGGAGATGCAATACAGGTAGGACGCTCTTATCTAGACAAACTTATTGATCTATGCATAATCGAAATTTCAAGGGTTGTTTGGGATGGGCGAATAAAATATTGTCGACTGCATGAGTTTTTACATAATTTAGCTCTTCTTGAATCTAGCAAGGAATCTAAATGTTTGTTAGAGCCTGGAAAAGAATTGAAAGAAGTACCCATGGATAAGTGCAAGGGCGTACGGAGAATTTCTTTGATTAAAAACGAAATATCAGCAATCAGCGAGGCCATCCCATGTCCAGGGCTCCGCACTCTATTGCTATGGAACAACACCAAGCTCAACTCCATTCCTGAGAGCTGTTTTGATAACTTGACATATCTGGTTGTGCTAGATTTAAGTCAGACTTGCATTGAGTCATTGCCCGGATCCATTGGAAAAGCAAAGCATTTGAAGTTGCTAAATCTATCGGAAACAAAAATCCACGAGCTGCCGGAGTCCTTGAGTGGTCTAAGGCACCTCCAGTTTCTCGATGTTAGCGGGTGCGAAAATCTGAAGAGCCTGCATTCCGGGATAGGTGGGCACAAATATATGCTACATTTGAATGTGAAGGGCTGCAAAAACCTTGCGAAGTTGCCTGCCGGAATATCTAAGCTCATCTATTTACGCACGTTGAAAGGCGCTCTAGTATTCAAAAGGGATCAATTCAGAGCAGCCAGTGCGCCTTTGCAATGGATGGATCTCGGAGGACTGACTCGTCTGCAAAGCCTATCAATCTCAATAGACGCTCAGTCATCACCATCGTCATCAAAACCACAAGGTAAAGGCCGTATTGATCTCGAGGGGACTTTTGGGGGCATGACAAATATGCGGAACCTCTCTGTCCGAAATATTAGTTCCACTTCCTCCTGTGGCTTCCTCACACTTCCCAACGACGCACAACGTATGGAACGCCTTGAGATCATTCGTCTCTCCAATTGCGCGGTGCCAACATGGATGTTTCAGCTTCAGAACCTCATGGTGCTCGGGATCGAAGGCAACTACTCTTGTGAACAGTATAAGGGTTTACAAAACATTCCGAACTTGAAAAAGCTACGCTTGTCACACAACCAAAATTGCAGAAAGTTTCCAGAAGAGTTTGAAAGACCTGAGGCATTTCCCATGCTGGAAAAGCTCATGATAGTAGACTTTAACCGTTTGGAAGATTTTCCAAATCTGGAGAAAGGATCAATGCCGATATTGAAGCACTTGCTAATGAAGCACTGCAACCTGATGGAACAAATGCCCCCTGTGTTACCTGGACGTGTCATTGTTGAAGTACTTCCGAATGAAGTGCAACCGGCTGAAACAAATGGCACAATCATTGAAGAGGGTAACTAATCCCAAAGAGATGGACGCGGAGAGCAGCCCAACATTGGAAGAGTATTTTGTGAGACCGGCTGCACGCAAATTTGTGGTACTGTAAGCTGATTCAATTATCTGTACATAATGTTTGTTTGTTAGATTTGTATGTAATCATTAGACTGGAAGTGTGGAGGATATATCTCTCAGCAAGTATAATGTATTTCTTGTTCTATCACTGGTTCCTATATATGTATTAGGATTCGAAGCATTGTATATATATGAATCAGAACTATTCGTATTTATTGTCGTATTGGTGAGTGCATAACGCCATTGTTTTATGGCTGATTGCATAATGCCGTCATTGCTTTACAGCGATAAAGCATGCGACAGATTTGATTGGTAAAGGTTCCCTTTGTATGTGTGATAGATTTGATTGCTTAAGGTTCCATTTGGATAGACTATATGTTATGGAAGAGTATAACACCACAGGAAGAATATAACAGCTTAGCTTTGATCGGTCATTGTGGAAGGTTAGTGTAATTTTTTTTTTCCTTACGAAGAAGAAAACATTTGTTATAATAATAATTAGCATAGTTATTTAATTTCTGGTTGGTGAATATTGATAGATCACAATTCAAATGCCACAAATAAGTTACTTGTTTTCAATGAGTAGTTGCAGTTGTTCTAGTAGTTATTTATGCATCAACTACTAATTAACCATGCATAGATAAAAGTTATTTTTTATATTATATTTTTGTATAATTGTTTATTTAGAATTTGCAACATAGTATAAAAACATAGGCACTAGTCCACCCCAAATTATACAATCATACTCTCTATCCAGTTGTAGTGTCAATAATAAACTAGAAGGATTTGAACCTAATATTGAAATTTGATGGCTAAATAGCAGTCAATTGCCATTTTACATGTCAAAATACTACCACTTCATAGGCACTAGTCCACCCCAAATTCTACAATCATACTCTCTATCTAGTTGTAGTGTCAATAATAAACTAGAAGGATTTGAACCTAGTATTGAAATTTGATGGCTAAATAGCAGTCAATTGCCATTTTACATGTCAAAATACTACCACTTCATAAAATTAAGTTTATTATATTATTGTAAACTTTTTTTATTTTTGTATTATATGAGGCAAGATATGAGAATTCAATGTCTCATATAGTTATTATAAATGTTATTTCCAAAAAAATCAAGTATTATTACTTATTAAAGTAACTTTCAACCAAGTGAGTTAGACAAAAGATTTAGTACTATTAAGGAGAATTAGGGCGTCATTATTGTTGTTGTTGGTGGTGGTGCTGGTGGTGGCATTGGAGAGCATGCCTACCCAAAAAATTAAGAAATGAAGAATACAATGAAATACCAAGCTAAAATACGAACAATATGAGAAATATTTTTTTTAAATCCATAAACGTAAACAATGAATCTAGTAAAATGACCATATCTTGGGAAAATAAAATCCTTTTCAAGTAATACAAAAGTAATTTTCAATTGAAAGCAACACTCCAAATTAATGTAACACTTCTCTCTGGCATATAAATAATATAATCTAGAAATCCTTTGATGTATGTACCTACAATGGTTCAAGATCTTGATTAACAATGGAAGTGGACCTTCATAAGTGCTCTAGTACCATGTTCGAATAAAACAAGTTATTTCCATAGAGGTTAAACACCTTAAGCAACTGATCATGCAAACAGATCACAAATCAACACATTAATGTTTTTTTGTGGTTAAAACATTGAGAGATGGAAACAATATATGGCCTCAAGCAAATAACTACTCAAGGAAACATATTAATGAAAAAGGACAAATTATTTACATATGAGTTTCTCTTAATCAATTATGAAGAAAATGACCCTCCATGCTCTTTAAATAGAGATAATGGACCAATTGGGTGCGAAGCCATAAATCAATAGTCATTAAGATCAAGGTGAAGATGAACCACCGGATAATGTCTCTAAGTCTAGAACATATCATGAATTTCATATTACATAAGTACAAACACATACTAATGCATACTAAAGAAACACACTTTTTCCTAAAGACACATCAGACCAAGTTGATCTTAAATAACGCGAAGTGTCTAAATCTCATAACATGTACAAGTTGTTACAAATATGTTCCAAAAAATGCTTTCATTACAAGTTGTGAAATGATCATAAATTTATTTATTATCATGTTTATTTTGTAGGTCACATGTATGCAGTGGTCTCCCCAAAAGATAATGTTTGGGGCTTTGACTATTGGTTGGCATGTTTCCTAGAGGGAAAGCAAACCATCCTCAAACTAGTAATAGATGATGAAAATATTGAATTTCCATTTGGCTTAATGATTCTTAAAGGTGAATACTTGACATTAGAAACACAAAATTTTTTTTCAAAGGATGGTAATAGATTTTTGGATTATAGACGAGGTGTCATTGTATACCACTTCACCAACTTAATAGTTGGTACAAACATCAAGCTACATATACTTAAAAAAACATAAGTCGCATGTATGAAACTTTCTACCTCATTGTATGGATGAGAAATTGATGGATACTATTAGCAACATAGATGATCTAGATGGTAAACTCGAGTGAGAGATGCAACTAATATGTTGTTCTTTGCAAATGAATTTTTCCTTTATACGGGAGGTCCATCTCATGGATACCTTTATACAGAAGGTTCACATGATAATCATGACTTGACACACACAAGTCTGAATACTTGTCCAACAATACTTTACAACATCATTACTTTGATCCATTACCTCTATACGAGAGGAATAACCTCTACACGGAAGGCAATCAAAGTGCTCACCTCTATATGGGAGGGTCAATCTTGACTAAACAATATTGGTTTGGAGAATGTCTCCTGATGTTGTATATTTAACATAGGCATCTCTCCAAATAGATTATAATTATTGTTAATAACACTTTAGATATCCATTGAATTAGAGGGTATAGATTCTTGAACATCTAGTGAGAACAACTTTGCAATTATACCATCGTGTCCCTTTTTTTTAGCAATTTTGTCATGTTTTTAAAGCTTATCATTTTATAGGGTTTCCCTGGAATACCACTGAGTTCAATTTCCTCACCTTTTGAGGAGAATCTCATGAAAAGTTATTGAAAATTTAGAGCCTTTATTCCCAGTTATTGTAACCATTGGATCCCTAATGAAACATTAGCACCATCCATTTGGATTACAATCACTGGACTATCTAATAAATACTCCCCCATAGTACATTTAATACTATTCCATTTCCCTGAGAAATTTATGATACCAAAATCTGTAATCATTAATTGAAATTCTAGTAATGGAAAAATAAATCAATTGATAAGTTTGGCTAATTTGTAATTAACGAAGTTATGGGTTCTACCAAAATCAATCGACACTATTACCTTTTTGTTCTTTATATATCCTTATATCCTGAGACTTTGGGTAGTGATAATGTCAAACAATGCATGACAATATATGGTTGGAGTAGTATCTTCGATTTCTACCTCTTGAGACTGTTCTAGTTCTAGATCTTCTTCCTCTTCACAATCTAAGTAGAATAAATTATTCTCATTTCATGTATGCCCCTTATTTTACTTGTTGTCACAATTGAAACATAGTCCCTTTGCTCATCTTTCCTCCACTTGTTGACGATTCAAACTTATAGGTTGAGTGATATTTGGGGGAGGGGGGGACATTCCCTCTCTATAGGTGTTAGTGGTGACCCTTTTAGTAGCCACATTTTTACTTTCAACTTTCCTTGCCAAACTAAAAGCATTCTTCAATGATTATGTTCAAAAATAAATACCTCGTGATGAATTCTCCTTTAAATTTTCAATAAAGAGATTCAACAAAATTATCATCTGGAATGTTCTTTACTCTTAAGACTCAACTTTTGAAACTAATTAATGTGATTTGTAACTAGAACTCTTTTCTTGAGATTTATCAATTGGATAATGGTGTTGCTTTTCATATCCCCGTAATGTTCTATCAATTCATCTATATATATAGGACAAGATATAATAGATTCCTTTTTACAGTCACAAAGGCATCGATACCATACAAATTGATCAGATTTTAAAGAAAAGGATTAAACAGAACTACCTTTTTTAAAGTCGACATTTGGTGTAGATCAAAGAATTGCTCCATTTAGAATATCCATATTATTGGATTATTCCCATGAAACTTTATCACATCAATACTGGGATTGAAGTAGTTCCTTCACCCCGAGTTGAAACCATGATGATGTGGATTATGGAGTGATGAATGATCAAGTGTTGGGGACTCAAACCTATTGTTTTTCAATTTTCTCACTATGTAACTAGGATGAGGCCCTTTTGTTCTCCTTATCCTCTTCTTAAGGAGATGGACCATGGGTAAAGAGATGCCTTATCTTATTCAAAATTACTCCCTTCATATATTCAAGATCGTCTTTATTGGCCATCTTTTCCATATTCTGATCCATGGTTTCCATATTTTGATCCATGGTTTCCATATTTTGATCCATGGTTTCCATCTTTTAGATATTCAATTTTAATTCACATTATATGTCAATTTTTGTGTTTACCTTTTGAACATGTGTCATTGACCTATCACTCAATTCCTTACCTTTGTCCTCCAAATTGGATAGTTGGTTATACATTTCTTCATTTTCTTCATATGTCATGGTTGAGCTCTCTAGAAGTTTAAGTGGTGTAGCATTTTTTTTAGAACCCTTTGCCATGTGAGCCCAAAATAATAGTGACCTATAGTTGTCTTAGATTTCCTCTTTATCATGCCTTTTGAATAACCTAAAACATATATTCCAATCAAAACTTATTCAAGTTTCAAATTAGCATACCTTTAAAAGCATTGGTTTGTAGGTTGTCTCGCTAGCCAACCTTTATCCTAAATTATCTTTGAAATCCCCCCCAACCCACCCCCGAGTTTGATATTCTGTCTTGTGGTAGAATGGTTTTCCTTCTCTACAATGCCACACATATGACCAAATTCTAATGTTCCAAGTTAAATTTATGGCAACTTTCCAAAAAATTGATGGTTTTGTCCTTTTCAGGAGAGTGAACTTGTACAGTGTGACACATGTCTGATTTTTCCTACGTTTCTTCTAAAATGTTTACCACAAGCACTATGTCCATATATTTTTTTATGCAATAGGTGGCACTCAATTTGGATCTCTCAAGGTTAATATAAAATAGTTTTACCCAAAACATATGTTTGAGACTAGTTTTCAAACTAGTGAAAAAACCTATCTTACAAAGACTATAACTTCGAGCTTATAATGAGCCAAGACTTGAAATTTTTATCATAAGTACTTTGCTATATCTCCTTAGGTTCCTAAAACAATCATTATCTAAAACATCCCCCCAAAAAATTATAGTGAAAATGAATCTCATATCAAATGTTAAGGACCAATTCCCAAAAGAGATGCATACAAATTTAAAGAAAGAGTAACCCAACATCTTGAGATTTAATTAATAAATAGATGAATAAGAAGCCTCTTTGAGGGGGAAATATCATTTTACAATGTATGAAATGCACAATACAAGATGAGATCTCTAAAACCAGACGTGATGTTCTTGGTTGTTAAAAGAACAATGCCAAGACACCATGAAACTAAAATCTGATTTAGCTTTTTACACTTTTTCTGTGTAAGGAATAGAAACTTTAGGATTTCACTCAATGTTCTCAAATACACAAGATAGCTAGATAGGATGACTATAAAACTCTCAACATAAGAGGCATTTTCCCATTTGAATCAAGGGGGATGAATGGAAGAATATGTAGAAGAAAATAGAATGAAATGTACAAGGTATTCAGGGGAATAAATTTTGCAATCACTATGAAAAAGAAAACATATAGATCATAATATGAATTTTGTAGTTAACAAAAGTAAATATGATTTTTGTAAAGCTTATGGCAGAGGACAACCAGAATTCTAGCATATTAAATAGAATTCTAGCATATTCCAGCATTGATCCATTTATGAGCGATACTGAAAACATACATCTTGCATGTTGGACAAAAGATGAGACCTATGATACTCTTTTAATCAATGAAAAGAGTGAAGGAAAATATAGTCAAATATTGTCTTATAATGCCGTGGTTAACAAGTTGACATATGAAGAAAGAGATTTGAAAGGAGAGATTGTAAACATCTACCAGAAGCCACAAGCATTGATTAATTATCTCATAGATACTTTTTCAAGAGAAGGAGATTGGGTTTTAGATTTTTTCTCAGGATCAGGTAATATTTATGATGTAAAATATGAAACTAGTGCCGTAATCTAAATTCAGTAACATATATTTTTTAAATTTATGTTTCATTATGTTATTTAATTTTTTTTGTTTTGTATGTGTTGATTAGGTACAACAATAGCATGTTCATTACAAAAAGGAAGAAATTGCATATCCATTGAGAATGATCTACTGCGGTGCAATTATATCAAACAAAGAAGTAATGCTATGAAGGTTCTTCAAGATGAAATGCAGGAAGTTGGTTTGAAGAAAGGAGAATTTAGTGAGTCACTTGTGGCAAAGATGTCAAAATAGCCTCAACCTTCTTTAAAAGGGATGTTCGGAAAAGATCACTTTGGGCATTTTGCAGAAGTAGAGGACCCAATGGAAGAACACATTGAGGTCCAGGAAGAGAGCCAACCAGTAGAAAACAACAATTTCAATGAAGAGTTTGGGATGCAGGATATTCTTGATTAGTTTCATATTGTTGAGGAAAATGTCAAAGTTGACAATTTTTTGATAAGATATTTTGTAATATATTGAATTGAAGATTTTATTTTGAGAATAACTATTATGTTTTTAATATGCTATTTAAACATATATGGTATACGTTTTGTTGAGTTTATGTGAATCATCACTTTATGGAAAATAATGTTAAAGAGTATCATTTTTATACATTAAATAACAAAAAATACGTTGAGAAATGGTTTGGAATGTCTTTTTTTTTCGCATTTTGTTTAGAAATTTGCCCAAAAAATGACTTCTTTAAGATAAAAGTTTAATGGAAATACTTTGAAAATGCATGTATTTTTTATACATACTAGCTTCTAAATCGTACAAAAATTCAAAAATGTGTGTGTTTTTTACTATAGCTAGCTATTAAATGTAGATTTTTTGGTAAAGTTTGAAAAATGACCCCTTTTCCCAAAAGTTATAATTTTTCTTATGACCAAGAAGTTTCAAAATCACAAAAAAATGGCTCAAAATGAAAAATGATGCTACCAGTATACACCCTTTTTGAAACGGAGGTCAAAACAACTACTAAAATTGACCCCCCCAAAAACGAGAACAATGAAGGGTTCTCGTCAAGTTGTATAACATGTTTTGACCATTGTATTGTAAAATCATCAATTTATATAAAAAATATGTAAAAAATTATTCTTACAAGTGGTATGAGAGCCCCTTCCTCGAGCATCTAGTTCGGTCTTTTAACCATCCGGTAGAGTTCTCTCTACATTATTTGGTCTTTGATCAAGAATTTAGGCCATTTCCCCTCTTCCAATTTTCTCCATCTCTTCATTTCCTTTTCCACTCATCTCCTCCATTCAACTCTCCACTCTCCCCCACCAATCTATGCATCAATACTCTGGGCCCTCGTCACACTCCACTACATAGCTGTTGCATGCCCCCCTCCCATATTTCCACTTCTCTTCTCTTCCACACCGCAAACCCACTCTCTTCCACTCCCACATCCTTGCAAGTTTCATTTCTCACCCACTCCAATCTGTACACACTCCATTCCTTGCTTCCCTCACAAACTTCCCCTCTCCTCCTCCCACCACTACTGCACCCCATTCCCTCCTATACATCTCATCCATGTCTCACACGCCATCCCTCCACCCTCCTTTCACGTGCCCTCATCCCTCTGTTGTGCCTTTCCTCCATCACAGCCTGCATGCCCCACCACTCCATCGCTCATCTCACACACTATCCCTCCACCCTCCTTTCACGTGCACTCATCCCTCTGCTGCCCCTTCCACTCCATTTCCTCGCCTCACCACTCCATCGCTTCTCTTCTCTCTCACCTCACACCAACCCCTATTTGCAGCTCATTGCTGAGTTGTTCCACGCATAACCATCACCCCATCCCTATGCTCACCTCCATCCAACACTCCCATTCAGGTCATTGTTCACCCTAAGGTTTTATAACCCTACCTCTGCCATCTCTCACAAAAGAAAAATTATAGTATTAAAATAATAATAATATTATTATTATTTATTTTAATATTAATACTTTTAAAACCCTAAATTTCATCCAAATAAAAAAAATTAGGATAATATTAAAAGATTATTATTTAATAATTGTAATAATTACAAGTATTATACATAAGGGAAAGAAGACAAAAGCTGGCGCCAAAGGAATATTTACTAGCGATGAATTGGGATTCATCGCATCTTGTTGGTCCAATCATTTTTGAAGAAAAGAAGTAGTCAAGGAAGAACATTTATCGTTGAAGAGGTCGAAGATCATTTATTGCCGAAAAGTCAAGTCAAAGAAGACCATCTATCACCGAAGAAGTTGGAAACCAAGGGACGTAAAACTGCCGAAAGGGAAAATGGTTGTTTAAAGCCTCATAAAAAATGGAAGAGACATATTTTTCTTAAAAGAAAAATAGATTTGTCAATGTTTCCTCAAAAAATACCAAAGGTGATGCTTGAAGTTAATGGCACATTTTATGAAAGTCCCGTTACCATCACCATATGTCTAGTGATGAAGATATTTTTATCAATGTTGATCTTGCTAATCAACTACCAGTTGCAGAATTAGACATAGAGAAGAACGAAAGGAACTAATAGCAAATAAAAAATTTAGACTTACAGATCAATAATTATAATCTTACATCAGAATTCACCATGGCAGCTATAGGCGACAGTATTACCAACATAATAATAGGATCTAGCTAGCTGGAACGTTGGGTACAATCACCTTCAATGCAAAAGATAAATTCATGACCTTCTCCTAGGAGAAGAAGAAAATAACAATACATGACTCATCGTTGAGAGTCCTTTCTTCAAAAAATACAACGGAAGCACCATCGTATAAGAGCTATGAAGATTTAGAAGAAGAAGTAAATCGCTTGAACAAAATCCTCATGGACAAGGACGATGAAGTTGCACAAATCTAGGAAAAATTATGATGCCAAGAATCATAAACCTGCCAACGTCAGCAACAGATAAAAGAACTCAAACAACAATGAGATGACATTAAAAAGTGCACAAGTTGGAGATCACAAAAATCAATAAAACATTATCAACCAATACTGAAGAAATCTTTCGACTCAGAAACCATAACAATATGTTAGTTACAAGGATAAGGAAGTTAAAAATTATCGAAAAACAGAGTAAGACAATGAAGACATGGAAGGGAAACTACTAAGAACGCAAGAAGAAAATCGCCACCTTGCAAATCATAATTAAGAGTTCAATGAACACATAAAAAAATTAAAAGTTGAGAAGCTAGAAAAATCCTGAGCAAATGATGTCCAAACTATGGAAAGAGAAATAGTGACTGAAACCATTGAATTAGCGACATCATCAATACAAATTCAAATGTAAGAAAAAGAAACTAGTACAGATCCAATCAATGTTCAAAATCCAAAAAATAGTTATATTAAAAATGAATTGATCAATAAATCGCTAGAAGCACCACAAGTTGAAATCCCTACAAACATTCCACAAGTGACTCAAATACCTTATTGTCAACCACATCACAAAATTCATTACAACAAGCATCAAAGTCAAGAGGAAAATAAGCAATACTCTTCTTACAGACAAAACAACTACAACATTGAAGAAGAGCGAAGTCAGAATCGACAATTTCTAGGGAAGCCTAAAATGAGAAGTTCTATACATAGAATTGATATTCAAATAGTTCCAATGAAGGTAGATTTGGGCTGGATTGATTTGTCTACATTTCAGAAGTTGTGTTCCTCACTTAGAAGTGCATATCGGCACGTATCATCAACTATGATGATCAAATAAAAATCAATGGATTCGTAGACGAATCTTTTCAGGGCAAGATGACTTGTAATATACCTAAACGTATATTACATGTATTAGTAAATTATTAATTATTAGTTTAAGCTATTTAGTTACTAAAGTGACATGTATCCTAGTGAGAAGTCACGTTTATTCACCCTTTTGGTCATATAAAACCAATTGACCATTGTATTGTAAAATCATGAATTTATACAAAACATACATTATTCAATATGTAAGAAATTATTCTTACACACATGTTTGAAACTAGAGGGGGTAGGGTATGTACAACTCCATAGACTAGTACATACCCTTATATATTTCTTATATACTTTCTTATCTATCAATTGGATGCATTTTTTGAGTAGACTAGTACTTTTTTTAAATGTTCAAAACCAATGTAGCCTAATTTACTTACATTGTAGCTAAACTGAGGCGTCATGGTATTTAATAGTTTATAGCATGACACTAATAAACAAATTGGAATATGTAGGGATATAATCTAATAAGTTTCCGCAAGACCCTACCATGTCTGGGTTTCAAGAATAATTGGGAGTTGTATTGGTTTTGAAAGGGATGGAAATTTTTTAGAAAGTTTGGAATCAAACATAAGAAAAAAATTTGGGGACTTGAGTCTTGATCGAATAGTCATCGAAACATGTTAGAAACATAATTAAGTAATTTTTTGAGAAAAAATCAGTTACATAAGATAAAATCCTACAAGGATGGTTAAAACATACAAAATTAAAACACACAGTAGATTTGTCAGGTTTTCAAGATGCTAAACACACAAATACACAAGAGAATATATCAAAAAATTATCAAAACAATTCTCTTCATTTGAAAAGTCAAGAAAACTCAATATCAGACCCACTTGGATGGAAATTAGTACCTATGAAACAAATGAAGTGATGAAAGTTAATGACTTGTCATACAATAAATAAATAGACATATTTTATTATTTAAAAATGTTTAACATTTCAAAAACTAGGATTGAGTTATGTTGAGACCTACCTTGTAATGGGTGGTTGTTAGACTCATAAAGAGGTAGGTGGTTGGTAGGATTCATGATGGGACCTTCCTAGACCCTTTGGGAATGGGGGGAAAGAAAGTGGTGGAAGGGGAAGATAAAAGGAAATTTTGGAGTATGGGAATGGGGGCTTTTTTTATAGGGAGGACAACAGGTGAAGAGGGGGAGCAAAAGAATATAGAAATGTTGCATTATTTATATACTGAACTTAGATTTGAGAGTGGATTACTTGGATTGAGGGGGATTTCTATTGTGGTTATTGGGGTTCTGGGTACGAAGGGTTGCGAAACCACACCAATTTCATGGATCTAGCAACGTAGCTATTAGTTGTCTGGGAGGAAAAATCTAGTTTGGGAAACATTATTGGCTAGACTAGGGGGCTGAGTTGGAGAAATGGAAGGCTATCTCGACTATGACTTAAAGGTATTCCACTATTTGTTACTCATTGATTGTATTATTACTTCCTATTTAGTATTATGAACATGTAGTAATATATTTATCATGTATATATATATATATATGTTATGACTTTAAAGAAACAAAGAAACATGCTTAGAATTTCAATTTTACAAAAAATATACATAAATTTTCATTGTTAGAAGTACACAATTATAGATTTTTTTTATTAAACTAACAACCATCATTAGGATTGGAATTACACCAATCATAGGATTCATTGAAACCACAATAATACATGTCTTGTAAATCAATCCATCAATAGTAGACAACTATTATGGAGGGACAATCTAAGTATGTCCAATTGCAAACTGCAAACATATGCCAAGCAAACAAGTTGGATACTTACTATTATAAGTGGACTCCTTCACAATCAATATATGTACTTGAGATATCAAAGGTGATGTCATTCCCATCCTCCATTGAAAGGTTTCTCTAAGGCTATAGAAGTGCATGCCTTAAAAGTCAATGCATCAATAATAAATGATTGTTGTGTAGGGTCAATATGAGTTTGTCAAATAACAAGAGAATGAAACAACTCATAAACATAAAAAACAAAATTTGAATAATGATGCACTAAGAAACCTAAAAATTCACCTATAGGTCATGCCAGGGCCTTGGAATGACAAAAGTCTCAGATGACAACACATACTCACTATCAAGTTGCATGCAAAACATTAAAAAAAATTAGATATATTGTTGTCCACTCATAGAAATATAGCAAATCATTACATAAATTTAAAAATATTTTCATTGCTTGCATTGAGAAAAGACCAAAAGGATATATATAGCATTGATCATTGTTGAATCCATTAGTGAAGGGGAAGCTCTATGTGATGGAGGACTATCATGGGATGCCAACTAAACACATGAACATAAAATGTTAAAAAGATAATGAAAAGTTTATTTGTGAAACAAAAATAACTATTAAATATATCTAAGAACCTATGTAAAGATTGCACAAATGATATAAAATGAGTCCATCAATAGGAAACTTAGAGGAAGACCCATAGAACAGTCCAGTGCAAGATGTGCAATGATGTGGGAGGGAACATGCTTGGTATCCCTATCTTTTGTGGTGCTAGATGATTCCTCTCTACCATAAATAGTGTTGAGTGACTCTTCCATACCATTCACATTGTTGGGTGAGTCCTTATGACCATGAGAAGTTCTGGATGACTCCTCCATGGATATGCCCTTGGACACATGGCTTGTAATGCCCCATATATTGATAGTCATTAATTAAAAACTCTGATGTGAATTAGCTTAGCATTGTATTTGCTTATTATCTGTTTGACGAAGATAGATTGATTAAGATGATTGTTATGTGCACATGTGGACTCAAGTGAGGTTGTACGGTAAATGGAATTTACTATTTAATTTATTAATGGCAATGGATATGTTACTTCATATTGAACATACAAATTGAATATAGAATATCCATACGTGGAATGCTAATTTAGTTGTTTGCAAAAGTACTTACATGATTATTTGTAAATGTTGTATTAGTGATATGGATTAACACTTGAAAGAGTTGGGTATGGATATATATATGTTTCATGTTAATGATGAACTATTCCACATGTTGATTGGCTATGAGATAGGCAGATTCCTATATTGCCAAGGCCCATGAGATGTATTGAACATCATGAGTATAATGACGTTATATCAAATTTCATGCTATTTAATTGTGAATTCCAATATTTCTATGACTTGTGGGTGAGTGTGAGTTTTGACAGGAATTGTGACTTGCCCAAAGTGGTTTTTCAATGACAGGCGTTGACCCCTTAGATCAGTGATGGCATAGTATGGTTGATGTAGGGCTTTGACCCTAGTACTATTAGGAGGGGTGGAGGCATTTCCCACCATCGAACCTCCGAAACCCAAAGTCGTGGGAGGGCTGTGCTGAGCACGCTCCCGTGGATGTGTGATGACGACTAGTGGGTGCCTACTGGGGAAGCTTGGTCGATGTGGTCGATTGACACTTCCACTTACGGGTTATATACATGGTCATATGTGTAGTCGAGATTCCATGGTATATTCCAGCAGAGGACGGGATGGTGAGGTTAGGAGATGGAAGTAGTGGTGATTAGGGGGTTGGAGTACTGATGGGATGGATGGTACCAATGATGGATTGGATGGTGTTCTTGATTTTTATTAACTATCATGATTATATGCTGGATTTCATCACTATGTTTATTTAATTAAATGTCTTATTGCTTCTGTATGAATGATGCATTGTTTAATTGATCTTCTATGTGTTGTTTGTGATCATGTAATAATGATCTATTAGGAACATTAAATGTGATTATTAGTACCCACGCTTACGACGTGTGCACTGGCCATGCATACGCCAATCCGTGAGTACAATACTATGATTGGTCGATCGATGAATAAATTAATATGGTTATATTAGCTAATAGTATATTGGTTGATAAATTGTTGAAAGTATCACTTGTGTGTTGAAAGTATGAGTTGCTGACTTGTCAAATATGTTTAGATTTACATAAATTGATTGTATTATTGAATTACATATATAATTATATACATTTAATATAAATTATGTCATAGTATAATATAGTATATGAAAATATCTTATTTGACTTATGAATGAAAGGATAATATAAATAAATGGATAGCTAAGATTTGCACAAATTTTTAGAAAAGAGTTGTCATAGTTGCATTAAGAAGGGAGCATGACAAGTAAGACTTTGCAACCATGTTTATTAATATTTTAATTATTTAAATCAAATTGCTATATTTTTCTAGAAAATGAATTTATTGATTGTTGACTATTATTTTTGGAATTTATTGATGGATGAGGAGGATGATGAGGAGTTTTTATATAAATAGGAGACTTGAGATTGGAAGGGGGGAGTCTTTTCTCTTGAAGGATATTTTGGTAAGAATTTTGATAGGAAGAGGTATTTTGGATAATTTGGGGTATGAGAATTTTGGAAGAGTTGGAAGAATTTGAGAACTCTTGGAAGATTTGATACATAGCCTACTAGTGCATCACTGTTCTGTTCTTTGGGGGTCTCGGGCATGGAGGGCCAAGAGGCCATTTGGATGGGACCGTTCAATGGCTTCCTGGGGCTAGGGAGCCGGATAGGCCCCTAGTTGGCTGGGAGGTAAAACCATGGTCCCACTTTTGGGCAATGAAGATGGAAGCAACTCGAGTGGAAGAGGGAAGCTTGCTCAGTTTGGACTCCGTCACCATTCTTATAACGACGTATTTTTCTTGTGATTTTAAATTGTTTATATGTTGTTGTAAAATTATCATATGATGCTATTGCTACATGATTTATGATGTTAATTTATGTTGTGTGAATCACCAATGAAGTTTTAAAAATTCTAAGTTATTTGATGCTATTGCAAAATGCTTATATGTCCTTTATATGTTGTTATGGTTACACGTTGATTATATGCTACTTAGTCACAAAATGTATGTTTAATTAGATTAAAATTTATAATGCCAATGTAGACATTACACATGGTATCAGAGCTCTTGGTTCAAAAAATGGAACTTGAAGGGCTTGCATCAACTTGAAAAGGAATAAATGTGAAATATGAATTTCCATTCTAAATGAAGACGTAAACTTAAATTGTTTTGGGTATGTTAATATTTACGGGTTCTGAGTACTCTTAAGCCTGTAAATTTTTTAGTTTTATGCAAACAAAGAATAAATATTTATGGATTCTCAGTACTAAGTCTCTAAAACTGTTTGGTATATTCTCCATTATGAGGTAAGAGTTGGAACGAAATAACAAGGTTTACTTGTGTTTGAAATGTTGACGGGTTATTGATACTGATAAGCCTACGTGACATAGAAAAACTCCTTATGGGTTCTGTAGACAAAGTACTTAAACTTTTGGTTATATGTATTTGTGAAGTCTGAATATACCCACAAACATATACAGCAACATTCTTCACGGTGAAATGAGAGTTGGATCAAACCGACAAGGCTTATGTGTGTAATATTTAAGGATTCTCAATACTGATAAACATGAGTTTCCTATGAGAAGTAGTGGAAAATCTTCAATAAAACAGAATCTCATGGTCTGCAATAGTCTTCAATGAATGCTCTCTAATACCAATAAACCTTCTGTTGCAGTAAGATTAGATGGAATGAATGTTTTGAATTTCTATGAGTCTTCTAATCTCATCATTGCTATAACGAGTGGCTTCAGCACCAACCACCTAATCTTTGAAGTTGCTGTGAAGCAAGCCTGGCGCAGATGGTTAGCAGGGGCTGCCTGGCGTAGATGGCTAGCAGGGGCTGCCAAAAAATGTCGCAACCGCCTCCTGGGTTAGCGTCTGCTGCACTGTGCTTAGTTCTGCTCGCATTATTGCCGATACAGTAAAAATAAAAATAAACAAAACTTTCTTGATAAGTAAATCAATCTTCGGAAACTGTCTCTGAGTCTATGTTAACTTAGCAAAATAAATTCTGATTGAGAGACTTCAAATTCAATCATACAGTCTCTGATTTCTAACATCCCAATAAGATTCCGGTGCAATTGAATTTAACTCGTGCCATCTTTGACACTCCCGCCAGGGTTTCCATAATTCCCATATATATCTTTTCGTTTGATGATGATTCCCATGTGTTGGCCCGGTTTTGCAACCAGGCTTAGTGCTATGGGCACCTGCTAACTAGTAGCAGCAGTTTCAATGGAAATAAATAACAATAAACTAATTAAACAAGACTATTCATGGATCTAAGCAAATATATTAAGCAAATAACAAAAATAATTTAAAATCAAGAACAAGAACATATATAAAATAAAGAATTTGTATTGAAAGGATGGGGCAAGCAAGTGCTTGCGAAATCAATACCTCTAATGGTGAGGTTGAATAGCTCCAAGGATGAGCAACTTCCAATCTCCAATGGTCTCTTCTCCAATGTGGTTTGCAATGGCTAAAATGCTCAAGGGAGATTTCAGCAGCATAAGGATGAGATAATGGATGGATGTGAAATGAGGAGCCCCTACCACCTTTTTATAGGTTTTGGTGGTGGGAAATACCATTTGTGGTTTTGTGGAAACCAAATGGTATTGACCAACATGGTTTAGGTACCTTTCCCTCCTTTTTCCTTTTTTTGAATAAAAATAATATTTTAATTCCCTTTTTAATATTTTTGGGAATTTGGACCCTTTTTGAGGGTTTTTTTATGCTTTTTTTTTGGAAAAAATAATCTTTTTTAATGGAAAAAGGGGTGTACTAAGGTCTTTTGATGACCTTTTGTTGGTTTCAGAGGCTCAGATGGTGGAAAAGTGGACAAATGGGTCATGTGAGTAAGGGAATGAGCTAGTGAGCACTTTTTAGGTGTTAACAGATTGCCCCCTGATGTGTGAGGGCAGGAGCTCATCGTATGGCCGATAGACATCATAGTTCTTTGTCCTTTTTTTCTGGGGTTTAGGGGAGAGAAGAGACTGGTTGGAGACTGGAGCCACGGCCCTTGGAAGCTGCAAAAAACCAAAAATATTACATGGCCTCAATATGAATGAGGTATAATCTCTGATAAAGGACGAGGCGGGCATTCCCATGCTCGTATCAAGACATATACAAAACAATTAGTCCCAAGAAGGGGGATATAATACATGAAGAAATATACTGGTACATCATAATGGTCCAGAGGGGACATTATTGTGGGATATACTCATGATCATGGCTGATCTCAATAACTGATACACTGGAATAACTGTTGAACTGCTGAAACTGAAGGTGTCCAACATCTGTAGGGACTCAAAGACTGTGAGCCATCTCTGGGAAGTATTTGTATCTGTATACTTGAGGGAGTATAAAACTGGGGTACATCTGAATACTATCACCATTCGCAACCCGGATATGTATAGAAAAAATGTAACTGGTTGTATCCATAGGTAGACTCTCAAATGTGGAGGAGTCAGGTGGTATCCGGGGTCTTCGACCAATAACTGAACGGACTAATACCCTGTGCGAGTCTCAACGATGCGATCAAGGTGTTGAAGTCGAGCATGTGAGAAACAACCATTTGGAGAGGCACTGAGGATTCTCTCAAAATGATTCGTAGGCACTCATCATAAATGGTAATGAGTCCAAGACACAGGGACCTCTAGGTCTATCTTCTGGAATCAGTGTGGTTGTCGTCGACAAAGGGAGACCAACAACTAACAAGGCAATGATGGTTTCCTTGATAGGAGCACGAGGTGTAGAACTAAAGTGATGTAGTACTGATGGTAGGACTGACATACTTGTGGGGAAGGGAAATAACTGGGTCAAAAAATGGGTAGACTCAAACTTCCTTTGTTCAGAGCATGATGACATGGTTGACCTGGCAGCATAGGGAATTGACTTGTAGGTGTGGGGATCATTTTTTACTGAATGGTATATATTGACTCTGGGGGGGAGGACGAACTGATAGGTGCCGTTGAGGAATTATCAAGGTGACAAACTGCAGAATACTCTGAACAAAGGAGACCAAAATGGGGAAGCTGCCTAATGAGTAGATGTGATCTGTCGTAGCGCCAAGAGGCACCTTTGGTTCCTTCTTCATAGTTTTAATGAGCTCCAAGAAGGGATAAAAGTGTGCTCTGAAATGGTACGGTCCTGTGGATTTTGTGAGCCCAGGACAGCTCATGCTCATGGTTGCTTTCATGTTTAGAGAGTCTGAAAACGGTAAGTGGACTCTATTGGTGTTTCTTTTTCGTAAGTTTAGTCTCCAAGGCCCGAAAAAGCATAAAATGATGCGGATGGAGAACTCTTCTAGCCGATGTGACTAGAGTATACCTTTTTCGTAATTAGTCTACAAGGTCCAGAAAAGGGGTAAACTTATACCAGGTAGACGCCCTTTCAGATACGTTTAACGAGCATGAAAGGAAACAAGGTTGCTCGGCAATCTTTTCATTGTTTGTAGGAGTCAGAAAAGAGCTTAACAGAAACTCCCTAAGTGCCTTTTTCGTAAAAGGGGTTGCTCGGCCCGAAAAAGGGATAAACTTATACCGAACAAAAATGGATTGATGAGGGCGAGAAAAGGTCTCAAGCATCGTCATCGGTGCGGAAAACTGGATCCGGTGACATAAGGATTGTCGAAAAAGGAGAACGACAGATATGGCACGCAAACCGAGGTGACGAGGGGGCGTGGAAAAAATGCCCGAAAAATATAAAGTTGAGAGCGAGAAATGATCTCTAGCATCATCACGAGCGCGGAAAACTGAATCCGGCGATATAAGGCACGTCGAAAACGGAGAACGGCCGATGTGGCACGCAAACCGAGGCGACGAGGGGGGCATGGAAAAAATGCCCGAAAAATCTAAAGGTGAGAGCAAGAAATGATCTCGAGCATCATCACGAGCGCGGAAAACTGAATCCGGCGATATAAGGCACGTCGAAAAACGGAGAACGGTTGATGTGGCATGCAAACCGAGGCAACGAGGGGGGCATGGAAAAAATGCCCTGACAATCGGGACGTGACAGCGAGAAATGATCTCAAGCATCATCACGGGCTCGGAAAAATGAATCCGATGATATCAAATATATCAAAAACAGAGAGCATCCAAAGTGGTACGCAAACTGGGGCGACAAGGTGTCGGGACACAATGTTGATATTGGTCCTGGTGAGAGCGAGAAATGATCTCAAGCATCATCACAGGCACGGAAATATGAATCCGGCAGTGCAAATGGTGCGAAAAACGGAGGTCATAAAGACTCCGGAATGGTTAAAGGAAAGAACTAGGTTAAAAAATGGCTACAAATAAAGGTGATCCCACCAAGCGAAGGATGCAGTGGGGGGTAGAAATGATGACCCGTGGGGGCAAAATACTAGGTGTATCAAATCAACTGAAATATACAAGTGACACGTGACCTCAAAAATGGTTGAGATCACAAATATGAAAAAGTGAGCAGGGTTAATGACCTGCCCCCATGCTATGTGCATGGGGTTTGTGATTGTGGATCACATATGTGTTGGTTTGAACGATGGGCTCATTGAGGTGTTGAGATAGAGATGATGGGGAAGGTTCAAAATGATTGATCATGCCCCCTATCCCGGGGTCGAGGTAATCTATTATGCCCCCTAACTCAGAGGTGTCAATGTGGTGCAGATGTTGTCTCAGAGAGAGATCAATAGGGCATTGAGCAACTGCTGGCGGGGTGTTATACCATGAGGCTATGGGTCGTGGTGGCATACTGAAGTGATGATATGATGATGGGGGATTCCCTTTGTGGGGTGGACGCCCCCAGTATCTCCGACGAGGATCACGATGATGATGAGTAGGCAAGGTTTTGGGCCTGCCCCCATGTTGTGGCCATGTGGTTTCTTGGTCGATTTGAAAGGGTTGAACCTGTGTGTCAAAGGGATCAATGGAAGGGGCCGACCGGACAGAGGGGTATCCAGTGGAGATCGTATAAATGGCGGGGTCAAGGCCAGGCATTTCAGTATCTGACCAAGTAAAGACATCAGTGAATTCTTGGAACAGTTGTTGGTATTCTCCGATCTCATGCTCACTGTGGGAGGTTCCTAATGTGATGGTATGAAGGGCACCAAGTGGGTCAGAGATGTCAATGTGGATGACGGGAGAAATATCGGCCATGGGATCCGTTAACCAGTCGATTTTAGTAGGAAGGAAATCCTTGGACTCAACCGTGGATTGGGTAGCGGTGGTGGATGAAGTCTCTTCCGGGAGGAAGTATGGACGATGGTGCCTGTCTTCCCCGGGATAATCAAAGGTAGTAGGAGTCTCGAGAACCTCTTCCTCATTGCGGGAGCTTTGAGTGGTCAAATCGAGTGATGAGGTAGTGGTAGTCGAAGAGATCATGTGGATGGTGTTAATCTCTCCGGATGAGGATGATGTGGGAGGGTAGATCTCCTCGATAGTAGGGGGTGCCGTCTCTAGGTCCAAATTGTTCATCTCGTAGAGTACTGCTCTGTAGTCTGGGATGTCAGGACAGTTGTGGGAGTAGTGGCCGTAAATACCGCATATCGCACATGGGTAGTTGGTACGTAGTGATTTATCACGAGGCATAGGGTTTGGATCTAGTTTGACCACCGGGATGTTGGGGTCGTCGTCCAACATTCGCATGTGTTCCTGCAATGCAGGTAACTGTGGACACTGATGGGTTGGATGGCCTAACTCATCACACAGCGAGCATTTTGGAGGAGCACGGAATATGGGGGGAGATTTAACTGCCTTGGGTGGGGGTACCACACTGTATGGTTGTGGGCCTCTGCCCCCAGTGGGCCTGATGAGTGGAGGGGGATTCGTCGATGACGAAGGAGTAGTGATACCGGGAGGTGGTTGGGTAGAAGTAACAATGGGTTGCACCGGTTGCAGGATGACATTTGGTGTCGGCGGTGGAACTGGAGGCGAAATATACCACACGGGTAATCCCAATGTTAACCCGGGTAGACTAAGGGTAGCCATAACCGGGGCCCTTACTACACCCGAAGGAGGAAATAGAAAGGGGATTGTGTGGATGGGTGTAACCCCAATGTGACTAGGGACCAATGGTGGTTTGGGTAACAAGGAGGGTTGATTACCGGGTGTTTGTGAAAGGGTGCAGAGGTTAGCGACGTGGGTCTCCGGTGATGGTGGTGGAATGGCCTAGAATGTAGAGGTCATCGGCACCTCAGAGTAAAGTCCGGGTCCTACCGAGGAAATGAATGAGGTAGTTGCACCACAAACAGGTTGTTCAACCATGGGGAGAACATTTTCCGGTGTGGCGGGGGCCTTGGGATCATAGTAGGTGAGTTGGTCGATTTTGACCACGCGTCCCTCGTGGGGGAACATCATGGTACGGAAAACGGATGAGGCAACCGCTTTCATGGCGTACATGTAACTGCGGCCAAGTAAAAGGTTATAATCGAGTTGGGCATTAATGACCTCTATGTCGATGAGCACATTTTTCCCACCCAATTTGACGGGGACATTGGCTAAAAGACCTTGGGGTTGAGCCGAATGGCCATCGTAGGCTCGTAATGCAGTTGTGGACTACTGGAGAGTAGGGGATCCCAACTTCTGTCAAACGAATGTGGACATGACGCATGTGGAGGCCCCTTCATCGATAATGCACCGATGGATGACAAGATTCCGAACAGAAATGGAAACTTGGACTGCTATGGTGGAAGGCAGACGTGGTTCGGACTGGTCCAAATCAAAGGTCATCAATTTCGAATCATTTGGGTCAATTGCCCCAATGGCGGAAAGTAAAGTCTTGCGCTGCGTAGGACAGTTCTTCAAGACTTCTAACGCAGACATGGCTGCGGGAGATTGAGCTAGGTTATCTACAATGCTGTAATTTGACGCAGCCCGTGCATTGGGGTTGTTATTTATACGACGGAGAGGGAAACGAGGTGCTTTAGAGGCACCATCGAGTGGAAGAGGTGGTATCCGTAACGTCTGATCGGAGGGATTAGCGTTAGCCTCCTTATCGGCGGGGGTAGCCTCGGAGGTAGGACCATACTGGTTCCGTCGGGTTTGGATGTTGACGTCTGCTGTGGACATCATCAATAAGTGGTGAGTGCCTGAATCAAACATGGGTTGATCAGGAGCGGCGTAAGTGATTTGTTGTGGTTGCACGTTGCCCTGTGGGGGGGCTAACGGCTGAGTGTTCACCACTCCTTGTGTTGGAAAAGGGTTTTGTAGTACCAAAGGTTGTTGTGGAGGTGGTGGAGGGTTGGGTGGCGGCTGAGGAGCCGCCTGCCCTTGACGATGGGCGTCATTTGTCCATAGTTGTCGAGCTCGCTCCAGATGTGGGCAAGCGTGGGTATAGTGGCCATAAACACCGCAAATGGAACAAGGATGGTTTGTTCGTAAATTAGCATTTTTGGGTTGCTTAGGTGGTCGATCAGGATTCTGATGAGCAGGCGCCGCGTTATTGTTTTGCGGAGGATGGGTAGGTTGTGGAGCTTGGTTACGGTTTTGATTGTTTCCACGGTTGCGTCCTCTTCCGCGGTTTGGTTGCCCACCCTGGTTGCGTTGGTTATTTTGGTATTGGGGCTGCTGTTGTTGTGCGTACACATGCCCTTGAGCATTGGGGGGATTCTGAGGAGCCGCAGGTGCGGGAGCAGGTTGTGGTGGATAGTATGCAGGTGGAGATGGAGGTGGTCCAGTTGCCTGTTGGGGTTGTTGGTACCCCTGAGCTGGTGGAGGTGTGAGGTTAGCTGGTGCAACCGGTTGTGGGTAATGCATGGGCTGTTGTGGGAACTGCATGGGGGTCTGTACCGTAGGTTGAGCATAGTATGTAGGAGGTACATATGCTGATGGCGCTTGGCCATAACAATGTTGTGGACAAGAGGGTCCATGAACGTGATGGGTCTGGTTTGTTGGAGCATAAGAAGTTGTCGCTCCGGAACTCGATGTGGCCCTAGAAAGGTCTGGGGCGGGCATGGTGCTCACCATACTGAAAGGTTTTGCTTGCGGTGTAATTTGGCCAATAATGCCATCAGCGGCATGTGATGCCCCCGGTGCGTCACCGCGTGCAGAGTCGCCTCGTGGGGCGTCCGGTATGATCGTGTATAAGTAACCCGACTGGGCGTAGATGAGATCAAACTGTTGGGCCTTGAGGATGGCCTCTTCCTCGGACTGGGGTCTTTCAGATGCTACATCCTTCGCAATGAGAGGAAGGAGGGATTTAAGGAACCAGTCTAAGAAGATTCGGTCGTCTAATTTTATTTTGCATAGGCTTCGGCGCCGATGCCAATCATGAATATGGTCAGTGATATGCGTGGCCGTGTTCTGTCTGCAAGACAGTAGGATTTCGACGCCCGCATCATAGCGGACAGGTAGCTGAAAGAACTGCAGGAAGGTCGAGGCAAGGTAGGTAAATGTGGAATGCGTCCCATGGGGTTGCTCGATATACCATTTGGCTGCAGAGCCAGTGAAGGTGCGCTGTAATAAACGGAGGCGGACAGAGTCGTCCACTATGGAGTTGGAGGAACACCATAGATGGAAGGACATGATATGGTTTTGTGGGTCTTCTCCTGCCTTACCCTCAAATTTAGGGATGTCAGAGGGGAGTTTGGTGGGCATTTGAGGCCACGCCGGATCATGTCTAATGGGGTCGTTTGTGAGCCTAGCTAAATCTGGCAGGTTCAGACTCGCCATATATGGTAGACTAGCAGATGTGGTGACTGGAACTGGGACATGCCTGGCCATAGTGGTATGGTGAAGGGGTCCAGTAGCGCCTAAAGGTATGCTAGGTATGGAGGGTATATGCCCTCCGATAGGTGTAGTCTGGTATGGGCCAACGCCTCCAAGTGCAACTTGGGTTACACTTGGGTTAGGAATCGCACTAGGGATTCCTGGGATAGCATTCCCAAGTGCAACATGGGTTGCACTTGGGTTGGGAATCGTACTAGGGATTCCTGGGATAGGGTTTGTGGAAACCAAAGGGGGTATGACCCCCATGTTGGGTGTACCCATGACAGGTGGTGGCCCTGTGTTAGGCATTCCTAAATGTGGAGTGTTATCCATATTGGGCATACCCAGGGGGGTGGTTGTTGCCGTGGATGGTACTACAGCAGAAGGGTCTGCAGATGTCTGACCTATGGTAGTTGTAAATAGTGGATCAAATGGTGTTCCAGACATAATGGTGGTTGGTGGTAACTCTGTGGGGTTTTCGGATTCTACCTCCAAATCAAAGGTGAAGTGGGGTATGTCAGAATCAGATGACTGTCTAATTGATTGACGATGTGTCAAATCAAGGGATAAGGCTCTGCGTCCGTGACGTGGAGAGCCAAGTGGACTAAACTCTGGGAGTTCGCCCTGTAGACGGCGAGAGCGTCTAAAATTCTCAATGGTGAGAATATGTTGTTGTATAAAAAATTTGTTTAAGTATCAGGTGGTGATATATATATAAAAGACTCAAAACCCTTATGCAACCAAGGGTGCAAGAAGGGGAGTGAAAAAAGAAGGCTCTCAGGCCAAAAAATCAATCCTCAGAAAAGGAACTTATTCTAGCAGCTGTGCTACAATAAGTGGAGGAATGCAACAACAGGTCAGAATACCAACACGCAAGCGGCTCCTAGAAAAAATTGGTGTAACTAGACCACAGGTAGGTTGAAATCATGCAAACACCTAATCTAAAAGTATTGTGACTCAAACAGACGATATCCTCTGCAAGGTGATGAAATCCAAGTCAGACAATATGAATGTTGAGACAACGGCTAGATATCCCCCTACCGGGAGGGACACCGGGTAATCAATCCTAAAGACAGGCTACTAGGATACTCCGTTCATGACGCGTCGAGAAAAGGTAAATCTGCCGTTTGGTCCTTTGATCGCAATATCCCAATACAGGGATATCCCGAGAACTGCGAATGGTAGCCCTTCGGTTACTGAATGGGTTTCGGTATCCCACTCAGGCTTCCGGAACCATCCTCGTGACTTCAACCCTCCTAAGGGAGAGGCCTTCCCACAAACCGGTTGTGACCGCGCCAAAAAGTACTAAGAGATTTTAGCTCCCTAATTCGACAACTTCTATGTCTCAGATGTAAGAACTGAGGGGTGTTATTGGAACACCTATCCCCCCAATACTACCTAGCTACAAGAATTCTTTTAGTGTTCCCCAAGTGGGGTTAAAAGTGTGTTCAAATTAAGGTACGTTTTAAGGCTTAGTTCAATTAAGTGATCGTGTGAGTGCACGTGAGGTGTTGTAAACTGAACTTGAAAAGAATTAAATGCTTTACAGGAAACTTTCAAAAAATAAAGGATTTTTCGAAAATAAAAAAGCAAATATTTATGACTTTTCACTAAAAGGATTTTAAATGCTTTTGAAAAAATAACTCAAAAAATAATGGATTTTTTGGATTTATGAAAGCAAATAATAGACTTCTTTTTAAAAGAAATAAATGGATTTCTTTATTTTAAGAAAAATTGCTAAGGGCAAGATTTTAAAGAAGTAAACAAGAAAAAATTGGAATCTAGATAAAAATGCAAAATGAGTCTTTCTTTCACTTTCTTGAAAATTTTTAAAAAGATTTCTAGATATGCACTTTTAGTACTGTAAAAAATGTGCTATGGGCAGAAAGTACAGTAAATTTTTTTTTCAAAATCGGGATGGCCGAATGAAAAATTCAGCCGTGCGGGTTTTGGACGTACAGCCGCGATGGGCCGCGCGGGTTTCGGACGCACAGTCGCGATGGACCGCGCGGGTTTTGGGCGCACAGTCGCGATGGACCGCGCGGGTTTTAACCGCACAGGCGCGATGGGCAGCGCGGATTTTAACCGCACAGGCGCGATGGGTAGCGCGGAAATTGGCCGCGAAGCCGCGGTGTGCAGCGCGGAAAAACGCAGAAAAGTAGCGATGGACCGCGCGACTGTCTGGGAAAAAGCCGCGGTGGACCGCGCGGAAAAGTGCAGAAAAGTCGCGATGGACCGCGCGACTGTCTGGCAAAAAATCGCGAGGCGGAAGCCGTGCACGGAAACCGAGAAACGAACCCGAAAATTGAAAATTTCGGGCTGTTTATGGGGCCTAATCTCAGAGCAGCAATGGATCTGCTGTCTAAGATGGCAGATCTATGGATCTAAAGGTTAAAAACTCATAAAAAACTAAGATTAAAGGCAAAACTAGAGATCTATAGTTCAAACCAAAGCGGAGTCGCCAAAAACTGTTGGCCCGGTTTTGCAACCAGGCTTAGTGCTATGGGCACCTGCTAACTAGTAGCAGCAGTTTCAATGGAAATAAATAACAATAAACTAATTAAACAAGACTATTCATGGATCTAAGCAAATATATTAAGCAAATAACAAAAATAATTTAAAATCAAGAACAAGAACATATATAAAATAAAGAATTTGTATTGAAAGGATGGGGCAAGCAAGTGCTTGCGAAATCAATACCTCTAATGGTGAGGTTGAATAGCTCCAAGGATGAGCAACTTCCAATCTCCAATGGTCTCTTCTCCAATGTGGTTTGCAATGGCTAAAATGCTCAAGGGAGATTTCAGCAGCATAAGGATGAGATAATGGATGGATGTGAAATGAGGAGCCCCTACCACCATTTTATAGGTTTTGGTGGTGGGAAATACCATTTGTGGTTTTGTGGAAACCAAATGGTATTGACCAACATGGTTTAGGTACTTTTCCCTCCTTTTTCCTTTTTTTGAATAAAAATAATATTTTAATTCCCTTTTTAATATTTTTGGGAATTTGGACCCTTTTTGAGGGTTTTTTATGCTTTTTTTTTGGAAAAAATAATCTTTTTTAATGGAAAAAGGGGTGTACTAAGGTCTTTTGATGACCTTTTGTTGGTTTCAGAGGCTCAGATGGTGGAAAAGTGGACAAATGGGTCATGTGAGTAAGGGAATGAGCTAGTGAGCACTTTTTAGGTGTTAACAGATTGCCCCCTGATGTGTGAGGGCAGGAGCTCATCGTATGGCCGATAGACATCATAGTTCTTTGTCCTTTTTTTCTGGGGTTTAGGGGAGAGAAGAGACTGGTTGGAGACTGGAGCCACGGCCCTTGGAAGCTGCAAAAAACCAAAAATATTACATGGCCTCAATATGAATGAGGTATAATCTCTGATAAAGGACGAGGCGGGCATTCCCATGCTCGTATCAAGACATATACAAAACAATTAGTCCCAAGAAGGGGGATCTAATACATGAAGAAATATACTGGTACATCATAATGGTCCAGAGGGGACATTATTGTGGGATATACTCATGATCATGGCTGATCTCAATAACTGATACACTGGAATAACTGTTGAACTGCTGAAACTGAAGGTGTCCAACATCTGTAGGGACTCAAAGACTGTGAGCCATCTCTGGGAAGTATTTGTATCTGTATACTTGAGGGAGTATAAAACTGGGGTACATCTGAATACTGTCGCCATTCGCAACCCGGATATGTATAGAAAAAATGTAACTGGTTGTATCCATAGGTAGACTCTCAAATGTGGAGGAGTCAGGTGGTATCCGGGGTCTTCGACCAATAACTGAACGGACTAATACCCTGTGCGAGTCTCAACGATGCGATCAAGGTGTTGAAGTCGAGCATGTGAGAAACAACCATTTGGAGAGGCACTGAGGATTCTCTCAAAATGATTCGTAGGCACTCATCATAAATGGTAATGAGTCCAAGACACAGGGACCTCTAGGTCTATCTTCTGGAATCAGTGTGGTTGTCGTCGACAGAGGGAGACCAACAACTAACAAGGCAATGATGGTTTCCTTGATAGGAGCACGAGGTGTAGAACTAAAGTGATGTAGTACTGATGGTAGGACTGACATACTTGTGGGGAAGGGAAATAACTGGGTCAAAAAATGGGTAGACTCAAACTTCCTTTGTTCAGAGCATGATGACATGGTTGACCTGGCAGCATAGGGAATTGACTTGTAGGTGTGGGGATCATTTTTTACTGAATGGTATATATTGACTCTGGGGGGGAGGACGAACTGATAGGTGCCGTTGAGGAATTATCAAGGTGACAAACTGCAGAATACTCTGAACAAAGGCGACCAAAATGGGGAAGCTGCCTAATGAGTAGATGTGATCTGTCGTAGCGCCAAGAGGCACCTTTGGTTCCTTCTTCATAGTTTTAATGAGCTCCAAGAAGGGATAAAAGTGTGCTCTGAAATGGTACGGTCCTGTGGATTTTGTGAGCCCAGGACAGCTCATGCTCATGGTTGCTTTCATGTTTAGAGAGTCTGAAAACGGTAAGTGGACTCTATTGGTGTTTCTTTTTCGTAAGTTTAGTCTCCAAGGCCCGAAAAAGCATAAAATGATGCGGATGGAGAACTCTTCTAGCCGATGTGACTAGAGTATACCTTTTTCGTAATTAGTCTACAAGGTCCGGAAAAGGGGTAAACTTATACCAGGTAGACGCCCTTTCAGATACGTTTAACGAGCATGAAAGGAAACAAGGTTGCTCGGCAATCTTTTCATTGTTTGTAGGAGTCAGAAAAGAGCTTAACAGAAACTCCCTAAGTGCCTTTTTCGTAAAAGGGGTTGCTCGGCCCGAAAAAGGGATAAACTTATACCGAACAAAAATGGATTGATGAGGGCGAGAAAAGGTCTCAAGCATCGTCATCGGTGCGGAAAACTGGATCCGGTGACATAAGGATTGTCGAAAAAGGAGAACGACAGATATGGCACGCAAACCGAGGTGACGAGGGGGCGTGGAAAAAATGCCCGAAAAATATAAAGTTGAGAGCGAGAAATGATCTCTAGCATCATCACGAGCGCGGAAAACTGAATCCGGCGATATAAGGCACGTCGAAAACGGAGAACGGCCGATGTGGCACGCAAACCGAGGCGACGAGGGGGGCATGGAAAAAATGCCCGAAAAATCTAAAGGTGAGAGCAAGAAATGATCTCGAGCATCATCACGAGCGCGGAAAACTGAATCCGGCGATATAAGGCACGTCGAAAAACGGAGAACGGTTGATGTGGCATGCAAACCGAGGCAACGAGGGGGGCATGGAAAAAATGCCCTGACAATCGGGACGTGACAGCGAGAAATGATCTCAAGCATCATCACGGGCTCGGAAAAATGAATCCGATGATATCAAATATATCAAAAACAGAGAGCATCCAAAGTGGTACGCAAACTGGGGCGACAAGGTGTCGGGACACAATGTTGATATTGGTCCTGGTGAGAGCGAGAAATGATCTCAAGCATCATCACAGGCACGGAAATATGAATCCGGCAGTGCAAATGGTGCGAAAAACGGAGGTCATAAAGACTCCGGAATGGTTAAAGGAAAGAACTAGGTTAAAAAATGGCTACAAATAAAGGTGATCCCACCAAGCGAAGGATGCAGTGGGGGGTAGAAATGATGACCCGTGGGGGCAAAATACTAGGTGTATCAAATCAACTGAAATATACAAGTGACACGTGACCTCAAAAATGGTTGAGATCACAAATATGAAAAAGTGAGCAGGGTTAATGACCTGCCCCCATGCTATGTGCATGGGGTTTGTGATTGTGGATCACATATGTGTTGGTTTGAACGATGGGCTCATTGAGGTGTTGAGATAGAGATGATGGGGAAGGTTCAAAATGATTGATCATGCCCCCTATCCCGGGGTCGAGGTAATCTATTATGCCCCCTAACTCAGAGGTGTCAATGTGGTGCAGATGTTGTCTCAGAGAGAGATCAATAGGGCATTGAGCAACTGCTGGCGGGGTGTTATACCATGAGGCTATGGGTCGTGGTGGCATACTGAAGTGATGATATGATGATGGGGGATTCCCTTTGTGGGGTGGACGCCCCCAGTATCTCCGACGAGGATCACGATGATGATGAGTAGGCAAGGTTTTGGGCCTGCCCCCATGTTGTGGACATGTGGTTTCTTGGTCGATTTGAAAGGGTTGAACCTGTGTGTCAAAGGGATCAATGGAAGGGGCCGACCGGACAGAGGGGTATCCAGTGGAGATCGTATAAATGGCGGGGTCAAGGCCAGGCATTTCAGTATCTGACCAAGTAAAGACATCAGTGAATTCTTGGAACAGTTGTTGGTATTCTACGATCTCATGCTCACTGTGGGAGGTTCCTAATGTGATGGTATGAAGGGCACCAAGTGGGTCAGAGATGTCAATGTGGATGACGGGAGAAATATCGGCCATGGGATCCGTTAACCAGTCGATTTTAGTAGGAAGGAAATCCTTGGACTCAACCGTGGATTGGGTAGCGGTGGTGGATGAAGTCTCTTCCGGGAGGAAGTATGGACGATGGTGCCTGTCTTCCCCGGGATAATCAAAGGTAGTAGGAGTCTCGAGAACCTCTTCCTCATTGCGGGAGCTTTGAGTGGTCAAATCGAGTGATGAGGTAGTGGTAGTCGAAGAGATCATGTGGATGGTGTTAATCTCTCCGGATGAGGATGATGTGGGAGGGTAGATCTCCTCGATAGTAGGGGGTGCCGTCTCTAGGTCCAAATTGTTCATCTTGTAGAGTACTGCTCTGTAGTCTGGGATGTCAGGACAGTTGTGGGAGTAGTGGCCGTAAATACCGCATATCGCACATGGGTAGTTGGTACGTAGTGATTTATCACGAGGCATAGGGTTTGGATCTAGTTTGACCACCGGGATGTTGGGGTCGTCGTCCAACATTCGCATGTGTTCCTGCAATGCAGGTAACTGTGGACACTGATGGGTTGGATGGCCTAACTCATCACACAGCGAGCATTTTGGAGGAGCACGGAATATGGGGGGAGATTTAACTGCCTTGGGTGGGGGTACCACACTGTATGGTTGTGGGCCTCTGCCCCCAGTGGGCCTGATGAGTGGAGGGGGATTCGTCGATGACGAAGGAGTAGTGATACCGGGAGGTGGTTGGGTAGAAGTAACAATGGGTTGCACCGGTTGCAGGATGACATTTGGTGTCGGCGGTGGAACTGGAGGCGAAATATACCACACGGGTAATCCCAATGTTAACCCGGGTAGACTAAGGGTAGCCATAACCGGGGCACTTACTACACCCGAAGGAGGAAATAGAAAGGGGATTGTGTGGATGGGTGTAACCCCAATGTGACTAGGGACCAATGGTGGTTTGGGTAACAAGGAGGGTTGATTACCGGGTGTTTGTGAAAGGGTGCAGAGGTTAGCGACGTGGGTCTCCGGTGATGGTGGTGGAATGGCCTGGAATGTAGAGGTCATCGGCACCTCAGAGTAAAGTCCGGGTCCTACCGAGGAAATGAATGAGGTAGTTGCACCACAAACAGGTTGTTCAACCATGGGGAGAACATTTTCCGGTGTGGCGGGGGCCTTGGGATCATAGTAGGTGAGTTGGTCGATTTTGACCACGCGTCCCTCGTGGGGGAACATCATGGTACGGAAAACGGATGAGGCAACCGCTTTCATGGCGTACATGTAACTGCGGCCAAGTAAAAGGTTATAATCGAGTTGGGCATTAATGACCTCTATGTCGATGAGCACATTTTTCCCACCCAATTGGACGGGGACATTGGCTAAAAGACCTTGGGGTTGAGCCGAATGGCCATCGTAGGCTCGTAATGCAGTTGTGGACTACTGGAGAGTAGGGGATCCCAACTTCTGCCAAACGAATGTGGACATGACGCATGTGGAGGCCCCTTCATCGATAATGCACCGATGGATGACAAGATTCCGAACAGAAATGGAAACTTGGACTGCTATGGTGGAAGGCAGACGTGGTTCGGACTGGTCCAAATCAAAGGTCATCAATTTCGAATCATTTGGGTCAATTGCCCCAATGGCGGAAAGTAAAGTCTTGCGCTGCGTAGGACAGTTCTTCAAGACTTCTAACGCAGACATGGCTGCGGGAGATTGAGCTAGGTTATCTACAATGCTGTAATTTGACGCAGCCCGTGCATTGGGGTTGTTATTTATACGACGGAGAGGGAAACGAGGTGCTTTAGAGGCACCATCGAGTGGAAGAGGTGGTATCCGTAACGTCTGATCGGAGGGATTAGCGTTAGCCTCCTTATCGGCGGGGGTAGCCACGGAGGTAGGACCATACTGGTTCCGTCGGGTTTGGATGTTGACGTCTGCTGTGGACATCATCAATAAGTGGTGAGTGCCTGAATCAAACATGGGTTGATCAGGAGCGGCGTAAGTGATTTGTTGTGGTTGCACGTTGCCCTGTGGGGGGGGCTAACGGCTGAGTGTTCACCACTCCTTGTGTTGGAAAAGGGTTTTGTAGTACCAAAGGTTGTTGTGGAGGTGGTGGAGGGTTGGGTGGCGGCTGAGGAGCCGCCTGCCCTTGACGATGGGCGTCATTTGTCCATAGTTGTCGAGCTCGCTCCAGATGTGGGCAAGCGTGGGTATAGTGGCCATAAACACCGCAAATGGAACAAGGATGGTTTGTTCGTAAATTAGCATTTTTGGGTTGCTTAGGTGGTCGATCAGGATTCTGATGAGCAGGCGCCGCGTTATTGTTTTGCGGAGGATGGGTAGGTTGTGGAGCTTGGTTACGGTTTTGATTGTTTCCACGGTTGCGTCCTCTTCCGCGGTTTGGTTGCCCACCCTGGTTGCGTTGGTTATTTTGGTATTGGGGCTGCTGTTGTTGTGCGTACACATGCCCTTGAGCATTGGGGGGATTCTGAGGAGCCGCAGGTGCGGGAGCAGGTTGTGGTGGATAGTATGCAGGTGGAGATGGAGGTGGTCCAGTTGCCTGTTGGGGTTGTTGGTACCCCTGAGCTGGTGGAGGTGTGAGGTTAGCTGGTGCAACCGGTTGTGGGTAATGCATGGGCTGTTGTGGGAACTGCATGGGGGTCTGTACCGTAGGTTGAGCATAGTATGTAGGAGGTACATATGCTGATGGCGCTTGGCCATAACAATGTTGTGGACAAGAGGGTCCATGAACGTGATGGGTCTGGTTTGTTGGAGCATAAGAAGTTGTCGCTCCGGAACTCGATGTGGCCCTAGAAAGGTCTGGGGCGGGCATGGTGCTCACCATACTGAAAGGTTTTGCTTGCGGTGTAATTTGGCCAATAATGCCATCAGCGGCATGTGATGCCCCCGGTGCGTCACCGCGTGCAGAGTCGCCTCGTGGGGCGTCCGGTATGATCGTGTATAAGTAACCCGACTGGGCGTAGATGAGATCAAACTGTTGGGCCTTGAGGATGGCCTCTTCCTCGGACTGGGGTCTTTCAGATGCTACATCCTTCGCAATGAGAGGAAGGAGGGATTTAAGGAACCAGTCTAAGAAGATTCGGTCGTCTAATTTTATTTTGCATAGGCTTCGGCGCCGATGCCAATCATGAATATGGTCAGTGATATGCGTGGCCGTGTTCTGTCTGCAAGACAGTAGGATTTCGACGCCCGCATCATAGCGGACAGGTAGCTGAAAGAACTGCAGGAAGGTCGAGGCAAGGTAGGTAAATGTGGAATGCGTCCCATGGGGTTGCTCGATATACCATTTGGCTGCAGAGCCAGTGAAGGTGCGCTGTAATAAACGGAGGCGGACAGAGTCGTCCACTATGGAGTTGGAGGAACACCATAGATGGAAGGACATGATATGGTTTTGTGGGTCTTCTCCTGCCTTACCCTCAAATTTAGGGATGTCAGAGGGGAGTTTGGTGGGCATTTGAGGCCACGCCGGATCATGTCTAATGGGGTCGTTTGTGAGCCTAGCTAAATCTGGCAGGTTCAGACTCGCCATATATGGTAGACTAGCAGATGTGGTGACTGGAACTGGGACATGCCTGGCCATAGTGGTATGGTGAAGGGGTCCAGTAGCGCCTAAAGGTATGCTAGGTATGGAGGGTATATGCCCTCCGATAGGTGTAGTCTGGTATGGGCCAACGCCTCCAAGTGCAACTTGGGTTACACTTGGGTTAGGAATCGCACTAGGGATTCCTGGGATAGCATTCCCAAGTGCAACATGGGTTGCACTTGGGTTGGGAATCGTACTAGGGATTCCTGGGATAGGGTTTGTGGAAACCAAAGGGGGTATGACCCCCATGTTGGGTGTACCCATGACAGGTGGTGGCCCTGTGTTAGGCATTCCTAAATGTGGAGTGTTATCCATATTGGGCATACCCAGGGGGGTGGTTGTTGCTGTGGATGGTACTACAGCAGAAGGGTCTGCAGATGTCTGACCTATGGTAGTTGTAAATAGTGGATCAAATGGTGTTCCAGACATAATGGTGGTTGGTGGTAACTCTGTGGGGTTTTCGGATTCTACCTCCAAATCAAAGGTGAAGTGGGGTATGTCAGAATCGGATGACTGTCTAATTGATTGACGATGTGTCAAATCAAGGGATAAGGCTTTGCGTCCGTGACGTGGAGAGCCAAGTGGACTAAACTCTGGGAGTTCGCCCTGTAGACGGCGAGAGCGTCTAAAATTCTCAATGGTGAGAATATGTTGTTGTATAAAAAATTTGTTTAAGTATCAGGTGGTGATATATATATAAAAGACTCAAAACCCTTATGCAACCAAGGGTGCAAGAAGGGGAGTGAAAAAAGAAGGCTCTCAGGCCAAAAAATCAATCCTCAGAAAAGGAACTTATTCTAGCAGCTGTGCTACAATAAGTGGAGGAATGCAACAACAGGTCAGAATACCAACACGCAAGCGGCTCCTAGAAAAAATTGGTGTAACTAGACCACAGGTAGGTTGAAATCATGCAAACACCTAATCTAAAAGTATTGTGACTCAAACAGACGATATCCTCTGCAAGGTGATGAAATCCAAGTCAGACAATATGAATGTTGAGACAACGGCTAGATATCCCCCTACCGGGAGGGACACCGGGTAATCAATCCTAAAGACAGGCTACTAGGATACTCCGTTCATGACGCGTCGAGAAAAGGTAAATCTGCCGTTTGGTCCTTTGATCGCAATATCCCAATACAGGGATATCCCGAGAACTGCGAATGGTAGCCCTTCGGTTACTGAATGGGTTTCGGTATCCCACTCAGGCTTCCGGAACCATCCTCGTGACTTCAACCCTCCTAAGGGAGAGGCCTTCCCACAAACCGGTTGTGACCGCGCCAAAAAGTACTAAGAGATTTTAGCTCCCTAATTCGACAACTTCTATGTCTCAGATGTAAGAACTGAGGGGTGTTATTGGAACACCTATCCCCCCAATACTACCTAGCTACAAGAATTCTTTTAGTGTTCCCCAAGTGGGGTTAAAAGTGTGTTCAAATTAAGGTACGTTTTAAGGCTTAGTTCAATTAAGTGATCGTGTGAGTGCACGTGAGGTGTTGTAAACTGAACTTGAAAAGAATTAAATGCTTTACAGGAAACTTTCAAAAAATAAAGGATTTTTCGAAAATAAAAAAGCAAATATTTATGACTTTTCACTAAAAGGATTTTAAATGCTTTTGAAAAAATAACTCAAAAAATAATGGATTTTTTGGATTTATGAAAGCAAATAATAGACTTCTTTTTAAAAGAAATAAATGGATTTCTTTGTTTTAAGAAAAATTGCTAAGGGCAAGATTTTAAAGAAGTAAACAAGAAAAAATTGGAATCTAGATAAAAATGCAAAATGAGTCTTTCTTTCACTTTCTTGAAAATTTTTAAAAAGATTTCTAGATATGCACTTTTAGTACTGTAAAAAATGTGCTATGGGCAGAAAGTACAGTAATTTTTTTTTTCAAAATCGGGATGGCCGAATGAAAAATTCAGCCGTGCGGGTTTTGGACGTACAGCCGCGATGGGCCGCGCGGGTTTTGGGTCGCACAGTCGCGATGGACCGCGCGGGTTTTGGGCGCACAGTCGCGATGGACCGCGCGGGTTTTAACCGCACAGGCGCGATGGGCAGCGCGGATTTTAACCGCACAGGCGCGATGGGTAGCGCGAAAATTAGCCGCGAAGCCGCGGTGTGCAGCGCGGAAAAACGCAGAAAAGTAGCGATGGACCGCGCGACTGTCTGGGAAAAAGCCGCGGTGGACCGCGCGGAAAAGTGCAGAAAAGTCGCGATGGACCGCGCGACTGTCTGGCAAAAAATCGCGAGGCGGAAGCCGTGCACGGAAACCGAGAAACGAACCCGAAAATTGAAAATTTCGGGCTGTTTATGGGGCCAAATCTCAGAGCAGCAATGGATCTGCTGTCTAAGATGGCAGATCTATGGATCTAAAGGTTAAAAACTCATAAAAAACTAAGATTAAAGGCAAAACTAGAGATCTATAGTTCAAACCAAAGCGGAGTCGCCAAAAACTGTTGGCCCGGTTTTGCAACCAGGCTTAGTGCTATGGGCACCTGCTAACTAGTAGCAGCAGTTTCAATGGAAATAAATAACAATAAACTAATTAAACAAGACTATTCATGGATCTAAGCAAATATATTAAGCAAATAACAAAAATAATTTAAAATCAAGAACAAGAACATATATAAAATAAAGAATTTGTATTGAAAGGATGGGGCAAGCAAGTGCTTGCGAAATCAATACCTCTAATGGTGAGGTTGAATAGCTCCAAGGATGAGCAACTTCCAATCTCCAATGGTCTCTTCTCCAATGTGGTTTTCAATGGCTAAAATGCTCAAGGGAGATTTCAGCAGCATAAGGATGAGATAATGGATGGATGTGAAATGAGGAGCCCCTACCACCTTTTTATAGGTTTTGGTGGTGGGAAATACCATTTGTGGTTTTGTGGAAACCAAATGGTATTGACCAACATGGTTTAGGTACTTTTCCCTCCTTTTTCCTTTTTTTGAATAAAAATAATATTTTAATTCCCTTTTTAATATTTTTGGGAATTTGGACCCTTTTTGAGGGTTTTTTATGCTTTTTTTTTGGAAAAAATAATCTTTTTTAATGGAAAAAGGGGTGTACTAAGGTCTTTTGATGACCTTTTGTTGGTTTCAGAGGCTCAGATGGTGGAAAAGTGGACAAATGGGTCATGTGAGTAAGGGAATGAGCTAGTGAGCACTTTTTAGGTGTTAACACCATGCAGTCTAGAGTTTGATATAACTCCAAAGATTGTCTCCCAATGTGGAAAATTGCAAAGCTCCTTTAGATGTGCTTGACTACTTTATTTCATGGTTTTAGAAAGGGAAAAATCTTGAAAATTATATTTGTAACCTATTCTTTTAGTCTTCAGCGAAAAGGGAATTACCCTCCTTGCTTATGGGTAGTAAGACCTGAGGGCCCAACAACCTTGAAAAGGCATAATGCTCTTAATTATGAGGATTTTATAGGAAAATAATTTATGAAAGTAAGCTAAAGAGAGGCGCATCTTAAGTTTAATTCCCCTAATTTTTTATTGGTGTGAATATTTCTTTTAAGTATGCAGGTAAACCATTAGTGGAGTGGTCTCTCATAAGAGAATCGAAAGCATACACTGGTCAATTTGAGTATATAAATTTGTGAAATCCTTAGAGTAGTCGCTAAGGATCGTTCATCTTTACACAAATGATATAGTATTTTGAGACAAATTCGTCAGATCATTTAAACAAAGAAACGAACTTACAAACTTCCCAAATGAGGATTACAATAGGCAAAGCCCAATCCATGATAATATCATAAAAAAAAAAAAATTGTTTAAAAGAGCCTAAACTCCAACGTATAGATAAACTATAGATTAGCATAGTCTTTTGTGAACTACTTAGAGCTAAACGCAACCATGTAAAAAGGGATCGAGATGACAGAATAGTCACTGCCATCTGGTCTTTGCCTCTCCAAAAGAAAATGGTGGAAAAATTGAATGATTGTTGTTTTCGGAGCAGTAATGAACCACATGAAAAGCATATATGATATTGTTACATATGGTGTCATGAGGCCGCGTGTTGTAGTCCGCAGTAGTGTAAATGGCAGCCTGATTGATTCCATTTCATGCCATAAGGAAAGCAAGCTTTGCAAGTTACGAGTCAAGTGTTGTGTGCGGGTTGTTGAACCAAAAAGGTAAAGAGCAGACTTTTGGGGTCCTGAGCAAAAAATGGTAGGGAAATGGATAGTTCCCGGTATTGCTTATATAATATACTAAATCATTACACATGGTATCATCAGTCTATCTGTATGCTAAGTGTAGATGGGACCGGTAGGGTTCGAAAAATACCAATGTTTCCACGCTTGGCAGCTCTTAAAATCATAAAATCATGAGGACTGCACCCTATGAACCAAAAAAAAAGGGGAAGAAATCCACCGATTATCCAGAATGAAACCGACTGTAAAAGAAATAGAAGCATTAAGGTGAACTACTATAGCTGCAATGCAACGATTGATGCTGCCATCAAATCATATAAATGCTAGGATGAACACGTTTGACAAATGTGTTTAAATTGCATTCACTAAGTCCAGTAACTCATGAAATGAAGTAAAATATTTATGGGCCGAGGTTATTAAATAGTATCTCATGGATTTCCAAATGAATGTGGATTATACCGCTATCCCTCAGGAGTCAGCACCTTAACGTCTGCAGCTTTCTTGATAAGCATACCATCAATTCCACACAGCACATTAACGGTCTAATCGTTTGCAGACAGTAAATGCAAACGTAATGCTCGATTGCAACTTGAATGCTTCTCAAATCTCGATGGCTTTGAGCTGCATTAGTTGACTAAATGACACATTTGAATGATTTGTACATTTACAATCACAAATTGATGGATGTCGAGTCTCCATGACTACACGTAACATATTTTTGCGTGCATATGACATGAAGTGGCACAACTTGGAAGGAAGGGTATTATTAATGAATTTAAAAGCCAACAATATTTTGATGTCTTGCTAGTTGCTATGACTACGCTCAGAAAGTCGGCTGAAAAAAGACTACGCTCAGAGAGGCTCCTATCACACGTTTCTTAAGTACGGTACCTTTTTGAATAAATAATCTTGGATGGAGTGAAATGAATTATAATGACTTGACTGAATCATAACTTTAAAATCCTAGATTGGCTTGAAATAAATTGTTTCGTTCCGATAGTATATCCAAGCAGTGGTGGATAGTATAGTCAGTATTTGAACTAGGCATCATTTCAAGTTGACTAAGCCATACTTCATTAAATGATGCAGATTCATTTATGTCTTCTTTAGACTATGAGCTGCCCACTTTATAATTTAAAAATTCCTAAAGTTTCCTGTACTAGTATGCGCCTCGTGGTGGGATATGACTCCTAGTCATAGGAATCACCTCAATCCTTAGGTCACATTTCATATAATGTTATTTCAAGACAATTCATATTACTAAACTATATTACAATTCATATTACTAAACTTTTTTTTTTTTCACATGAAAAAAATCTATACTTTATTGAAAGTAAAATTCATATTACTAAACTATATTAGCGTGGTGGCATTATAGTATTATTAATAATACAAAGTATTTTTTTTTAAGTTTAAATAAGGTTTTTGGGTTAGATACACAAGTCTTTTCCTTAAGCCAATTTGAATCCTCACTTAGAGTTACTACGGAGTCCAAGTGCCAAGATAAGCATCGAGCAGTAAGGTGAATACCTACAGAGAAACCAACGGGTCCATGTTTAAATGAGGTAATGTTTTTTTTTTTTTTATGGTGTATATATGAGTAATTATGGTTTCGCTTTTATAATGAAGTGTTGGTTTTTATCAGTTGGTATTGCTTATTAATATATGCACCTGAGTTACACTTCATTTGCCTTTGATATTAAGTGGACCAAAGATCTAGTGATACATAACCGGTTTCATTTTACTTTTTGTATTTGTTAGTATTATGGTATCCTTCACTCTTCCAGAGTGTTCTTGAAATTTCTGAGAAATCGTATGATATCTTCAATTCACATGATTTTGACTGATATTAAGATATTTAGATAATAAATCATCACAACCCTACAATTTACTACATCACACCAAACTATATCCCTTTAATCATGACTATTTATGCTATCATTTTCTATGTTCAATTGGGAATATCTAATATGGTGCAAGTTGCTTTAGTAGGAGCGTAGACCATGGTACCTCGATATAAAAATAAAAATTCATAGATAAAATTTGACAACGCTTTCAATCTATGGTACAATAAAATAAAAAAATTCATAGATAAAATTTGACAACGCTTTCAATCTATGGTACAATAAAATAAAAAAATTCATAGATAAAATTTGACAACGCTTTCAATCTATAGTACAATAAATTGATGGGAATCACCTATAATTAGTTTCAGTTCCCAAAGTTATTATTAATCAGCAATGGATAAAATTATAAGCTACAAGGGATAATAGTTTACACCACATTGATTATGGGAGGAGGGGGCAGAATTGATGTAAATCCTTACCATTCATCTTAATTGAACAAGAGGTCAATGTCAATAGTGAAGATGTGAGAAGAAAAAAAAAAAAAAAAAGGGAAAAAAAAAGAATAAAAGAATGCAAATAGAAGGTTAAGTTATGATACACAAAAATAAAAAGTATAATAATAGATTTACAAAAGAAGTATATATATATATATATATATATATATATATATATATATATATATATATAAGGGTTTATTAAATTAAAAAGAGGCAACATAAGGGAGGAAGTATAAATATATAATAAAGGTAACAAACATGGTAACAAACATAAATGGAAAAATATTAAAATAATATAATAATAAAAATTATTAAGTAAATATAATAGTATGTAATCCCTAGAAATAGAATGGAGTGAATTAAATTGAATTATAATTGTGAATGTGATGAAGATTACAATACTATGCATTATAAAGAAGAGGGGATAATGTGGTGAATAAGAAAAAAGAAGAAGATAATATAAGTTAAAAGTAGTGATACATAAATGAGATAATATAGTGGATACATTAAGAAGAAATAAATTTAGGAAGTAAAATGAATAAGTATATAGTAAATAAATAAATATAAGAGCATAGATATATGAAAAAATAAAAATGACAAGTTTAAACAAACTCTCTTTCAATAATTTTAACAAGTGAATGTAATTGGTAGTAGCTACAAATACGTGATATTAATCATAATAAATGTTTGGTTTGCCCCAATAAATGAAATGACTTAGGAATCAAATAATTATAACATGTCAAGGTTTAAATATTTGAACGTTCCTTGTAATTAAGGGTTTTGGTCTTCTATGTGAGAAGGTATCAGTGTAAGCTTAGACCCTTGATGGATGCCTCTAGGCTTGATAGATCCACGTTTATGATGGATCTATGCTGGTGTAATTAAATTACAACTCATAATTAGATAACAAACTCATAATCAAATAACAAGGTTGTAAAGAGGTAGGTGTGATTATAGGTAGTAATGTAGTAAAGGAATTACAAATAGATTATAAAGATGAAAACAAGGTAACAACCACATCTTATTATTATTTAAATATTTATCTTCACTAATATATAATAGATAAGTCAATATGTGAAGCTTGAATAATAAGTAAATGTATATTAAATTTAAGGTTCAACTTCTCATACTGCACAATGTGGAAGGGTTGTATGAAAATGTTAACAAATCTAGTGATTCCAAATATAAAATAAATACTGATTTATTTATTAATTATGTACCACAAATAGTATAAAGGTTAGATGTATATCCTTACATAATTAATAACATGTAAATGTCAATATGAAGCATGTGGCATTAAATAATATTTATGTGGGACAAAATTCATGGAAATTTTAGTCAATTAAGCAGAGGCATGTGAATAATAGCACAACCACATGAGTAACAATAATTTATTTAAGTAGAATTATAGTGAGAACTACGTAACAATATGAGTATAAGTAATGAATGTCCTCATAAAAATTGTAAGGAATGATAATGGTCTATGTGACTAAGGAAATTTCCTTTACAAAATTGTGTATGAATGACCGAGTGGTTAAAATAAAGATTGATACAAAGACATGCATAATGAGTGCAAAAGCTATATTATTCACCTAGAAGACATGTATATAAATATCCTAACTTGAAAATGAAATGTTGAGGGAAAGCAAATAAGGGTGTAATAATTATCAAGTACGAATTATGGATTGTAGTAATGAACCCCTATAAGAAATTGATTCTCGAACAATTATGCATTATTACATTTATGCATCATGTAATAGTCATGTTGGCAAGGGGAATGCTCTTCATTAGCTACGACAAAGAAGACCCTAGATCTCACATTGACCATGTTTGGATCTAATCATATCAGGTAATAACTAAACGAGGTCAATAGTAATGACCGTGAAACCAATAAGCATATATATATTCTTAGACAATACTTAATAAAATTTTAGTAAATATTCCTAATTGGAGGAAATTGTGGCATGCCAATCCCTTGATGGGTGGTGAACATATAACACCAATCAAGATGTAGTGATAATTAAAATTAATATATAAATTGACTATAATTAATAAGACTTGAAATAATGGGATAAGGTCATGAATAGTTGACTCACGAATGAGTTATACTTTAAAATCAGAATTAGGAGAGGGGATCATAAAGGGAAACATGTCTTGCATTAACCAAGTTATGAGTAGACGAAGATTAACTTCCTATGGGGATCATATTCGAGCAATGCCTTGGGCTTGATAGAAAATTTATTTTACCCACGTTAAGGTATAAGGAGGTTAGTTATGTGGGAACATGTGTATTTTACCCAAACCATTGAATAAGTAAGTAGGATGAGTATGTGTATAGCATTTATAAGTCATATGCATCATGGTGGGTATACATATCCAATGAATTGCATTAAGTAAAGAAGCTCCCTTCACATTGTGAAAATAGACTAAGGTATTGTTGATAATGTGGAAGCCTTGTCATATAACTTATAGCTCTATGATGTACCTATGTATTTATGTAGGTCGAGATTCATGATATTCATGAGTTGATCACACTATTACACAAATTAGTTAAAACTATAAGGTTGGAAACGATCTATGCGTTAAAATTGAAATCATAAGTATTTTGTGGATAATGTGAGACTCACATGTAAGAGATGTCCTTTCGCAAATGTTAATTGATAAAGTGTAATTGGAAGATAGATATAGCACTACTAAGTTATTATTTAGTAATTCATTAAAATACCGTGGAAATTTGGATATCATTAAAATTATTAATGAGGAAGTAAATGGTGTTTATTAGAAAATATTCAATGAAGCTAAGAATCAATAAATTAGTCATAAAAATACACCTTGAACCTAAGGAAATGCGATAGGGGAGACAAGGTATTCTTATGAACTATGATATAGAAAACAACAACAGATTATGATTATATGTTAACTAACTAGAACTAAATGAATTGATAAACCTTGATGAAGTTAGATAAATTGTGTATATAAACATGTAAAGCGTAACTTGATAACACATCCTATGTGATGGAAGATGTAAAACTATATAATAACGACATGTTGATCATGTGAAGGTCTCATGGGACTAGCATGGCTAAGGTATTTTAGTCGGAAAGAAAAGATATATGGTGTTGATATTTTTCTTAAAATTATGAATGACCATAACTTCGGGACGAAGTTTCTTGAAGGGTGGGTGTATGTAATGCCCCATATATTGATAGTCATTAATTAAAAACTCTAATGTGAATTAGCTTAGCATTGTATTTGCTTATTATCTGTTTGACGAAGATAGATTGATTAAGATGATTGTTATGTGCACATGTGGACTCCAGCGAGGTTGTATGGTAAATGGAATTTACTATTTAATTTATTAATGGCAATGGATATGTTACTTCATATTGAACATACAAATTGAATATAGAATATCCATACGTGGAATGCTAATTTAGTTGTTTGCAAAAGTACTTACATGATTATTTGTAAATGTTGTATTAGTGATATGGATTAACACTTGAAAGAGTTGGGTATGGATATATATATGTTTCATGTTAATGATGAACTATTCCACATGTTAATTGGCTATGAGATAGGTGGATTCCTATATTGCCAAGGCCCATGAGATGTATTGAACATCATGAGTATAATGACGTTATATCAAATTTCATGCTATTTAATTGTGAATTCCAATATTTCTATGACTTGTGGGTGAGTGTGAGTTTTGACAGGAATTGTGACTTGCCCAAAGTGGTTTTTCAATGACGGGCGTTGACCCCTTAGATCAGTGATGGCATAGTATAGTTGATGTAGGGCGTTGACCCTAGTACTATTAGGAGGGGTGGAGGCATTTCCCACCATCGAACCTCCGAAACCCAGAGTCGTGGGAGGGCTGTGTTGAGCATGCTCCCGTGGATGTGTGATGACGACTAGTGGGTGCCTACTGGGGAAGCTTGGTCGATGTGGTCGATCGACACTTCCACTTACGGGTTATATACATGGTCATACGCGTAGTCGAGATTCCATGGTATATTCCAGCAGAGGACGGGATGGTGAGGTTAGGAGATGGAAGTAGTGGTGATTAGGGGGTTGGATTACTGATGGGATGGATGGGACCAATGATGGATTGGATGGTGTTCTTGATTTTTATTAACTATCGTGATTATATGCTGGATTTCATCACTATGTTTATTTAATTAAATGTCTTATTGCTTCTATATGAATGATTATGAATGATGAATAATGCATTGTTTAATTGATCTTCTATGTGTTGTTTGTGATCATGTAATAATGATCTATTAGGAGCATTAAATGTGATTATTAATACCCATGCTTACGACATGTGCACTGGCCATGCATACGCCAATTCGTGAGTACAATACTATGATTGGTCGATCGATGAATAAATTAATATGGTTATATTAGCTAATAGTATATTGGTTGATTTATTGTTGAAAGTATTACTTCTGTGTTGAAAGTATGAGTTGTTGACTTGTCAAATATGTTTAGATTTACATAAATTGATTGTATTATTCAATTACATATAAAATTATATACATTTAATATAAATTATGTCATAGTATAATATAGTATATGAAAATATCTTATTTGACTTATGAATGAAATGATAATATAAATAAATGGATAGATAGGATTTGCACAAATTTTTAGAAAAGAGTTGTCATAGTTGCATTAAGAAGGGAGCATGACAAGTAAGACTTTGCAACCATGTTTATTAATATTTTAATTATTTAAATCAAATTGCTATATTTTTCTAGAAAATGAATTTATTGATTGTTGACTATTATTTTTGGAATTTATTGATGGATGAGGAGGGTGATGAGGAGTTTTTATATAAATAGGAGACTTGAGATTGGAAGGGGGGAGTCTTTTCTCTTGAAGGATATTTTGGTAAGAATTTTGATAGGAAGAGGTATTTTGGATAATTTGGGGTATGAGAAGTTTGGAAGAGTTGGAAGAGTTTGAGAACTCTTGGAAGATTTGATACATAGCCTACTAGTGCATCACTGTTCTGTTCTTTGGGGGTCTCGGGCATGGAGGGCCAGGAGGCCATTTGGATGGGACCGTTCAATGGATTCCTAGGGCTAGGGAGCCGGCTAGGCCCCTAGTTGGCTGGGAGGTAAAACCGTGGTTCTGCTTTTGGGCAATGAAGATGGAAGCAACTCGAGTGGAAGAGGGAAGCTTGTTCAATTTGGACTCCGTCACCATTCTTATAACAAGGTATTTTTCTTGTGATTTTAAATTGTTTATATGTTGTTGTAAAATTATCATATGATGGTATTGCTACATGATTTATGATGTTAATTTATGTTGTGTGAATCACCAATGAAGTTTTAAACATTCTAAATTATTTGATGCTATTGCAAAATGCTTATATGTCCTTTATATGTTGTTATGGTTACATGTTGATTATATGCTGCTTAATCAAAAAATCTTACTTTAATTAGATTAAAATTTATAATGCCAATGGAGGCATTACATGGCTCTCAACAAATGTGTTCTGGTTGACCAAGTCATGTGATAACTATAACATTGTACCTTGTTTGTTATCAAGCAAGGTGGGCGTGGGAGGATATAAATGGGGAGGATTTGGAGAGCAAGGAGGACAACCTAGAGGATTTGTATCAAACCTAGCATTATATCTATATTTGGGAAACCCTTATTCAACACCCAAGAACTCTAAAATATCCTATAAATGCATGATAAATAAAACATATAATTTCCTAAGCAAGTAAAATGACATGTATCGATTACTGTGAGGGTCTTCATCAAATACCATGTACCATCGACCCATCCAATTAGCCTTGATAGTGGGTTCTATAGACCAATCAATGGATATATGTGGTTTATTAGTCGAGGGGATCATAGTGCTAGGGTTTTAGAAGAGGCTATACATCATATCTTTTATTATTTTTCATTTATTGACATCTTGATAACTAAGCCCGTTTGTATAAAAACACCTATTTTCCCTCCTTATAAGACATAATGTTATATAACTCTCCTGAGGCATTAAGAATTTCATGTCAATGATAAAGTCATTGAGTGACAATATTAACCTCAATTTGTTAACATAGAGATTATAGGCATCTCAAAGTTGTTAATTCTGCCCAAATCTCAAAGTTAATTCTGCCAAAATCTCAACATTACGATTTTGAGTAGGGTTGAGCTTTTGACCGTCTTGGTTTGGATTTGGGTTTTGAGAATCAACATTTTGGGTTTTGGGGATTAACATTTCATTTTGGAGCTTTGGATTTTTGTGGTTTGGTAATAAACATTTTCCGAATTTAGGTTTTGGGATTCATGCAAACAAATGAAGGAAGAGAGGACTCATTATTGATTGTTTGGATCATCCGAGGATCTAATCTTGGCCGCATCTGAACTTTTCATTGTGCTTTTGAAAGAAAATGGTAAAAATTCTATCCCCCAAAAATCTGAATTATCTAAATCTTTAAAATACCCGAATAGATTCGAAAAGATGGAACGGCATATGCAAGTGGGATAGCATGAAGACCGGAATGGATTCTTGACAGCTAGGTTGTTGCGGCTCTTTTGTCCAATCCTTTGTGGAATTAATAATGCTATAATAATGGCAAATCAGTAGGTTGTTAGTGATTGTTTTGTCGTCTTGTTTGTTGAATCAGTCTTAGTCCTCTTTTGTTAAATAATAAAATTATAATGACAAACCATTTGTCCCAGAGGAAGCAAAATAAAGTCAAAAGTGAGGCAAACAAACAACGGGTATGTTTAATTAATTTTGTCCTCTTTTGTCCGGAATTAAGGAAACTATAATAAAACTTAAAGTCAAAAGGGAGGTAAACAACGAGGTTGTTGTGACTAGTATTGGAATTTGGTTTTCATTTTTTTTATCAAAATTTTTATATTTTTAGTGGTGAAAAGTTTTATTTAAAATCATATCTTTTAACAATGAACTTTTTTCAAAAATTTATTGGTAGATATTTGCATTTTGAAAAGAAAAAGATTAAATGCTTTTAAACTCAAAGATGTTGTGTTCAATTGGAAATTTTGGACTTCAAATTTTAGTTAAAATTTATTAAGACTTCAAATTTTAGATAAATTTATTAAAAGATAAATCAAATATTATTACAAAGTCTCATTAGATGGTATTTAAGATAAAATTATTTTCATTTTGCTCCTATTTTAGACATATTTGATGTAAAGTAGATTCCCACCGAGAGTCTTACTATCATTAAATCATGATATGGTGTTTTTTCATGATAAAAGCTATCTTTTATAAAAACAAAACATATAATATTTATGTATAGATATTGGCGACTTGCGTTGGATAATGTCATCATTGGGAGATATTTTTATTGTAATTGTGATCTATTCATCTCACATTGAAATTTAGTGGGAAACTACTTATTGTAATGAATTACTTTTCAGCAACATCCTCCTTAAGGATGGCTTGTTTCAATGTTCACAAAAGCGTTATAGTTTTTCTTCTCAAATATTTGTGACCCATATGACAAATTTCTTAATCATGGTTTTGGATATATTTATTCTCTCCACATCTCCCACATCACTCTCATTTTCTTCATATGTTCTATTCTTCATTGATTCAATTCCATGGTTTCTATCCTCTTCATCATCTTTTGCAACCTCAATTGCAATTTTTTTTTTTGTCATCCATTTTGTCTTCTTCAACACCTTATTCTCTATGATCTCTACCTAATTCTCTTCATGATTAGAGTTGTATCTTCTCTTACAATTTCTACCCAATCCTACCACTAGAGGCATCCTTCACTCACTTTTTCAAATAAATTTCCATGGCGTCACACCCTTATTAGAGTCATCTACACTTCTCCTCTATTGTAATTATTGTTTCATAGAATTCCTCTACTTATGATGGTAGCGATTCTACTTAGCTCCCTTGTTTTATTGGAATGTCCCATTTCCCTGGGATTCTACTTGTTTTGATACCAATTTATGGAGTGAGGCCACAACCCCCACTTATATTACACACAATAAAATTTATCCACAATTTCTATAAACAAATTGAATTCCAATATTAAATAAAAAAATATCACAATTTCTAATTCATTTGAAACAAGCACAATAATACACCAAAAAATAAAACATTCAATAGAAATAACCACAACAATAAATCCACATTATTTATTAAATAGATTTCTAGATCATGGGCCTTCATTACAATTGTAGTTTCTATCCACACATATTTGGAATCCACAACCATCCACACGACACAACCAAAATTAAGGGAGAGCTAAATACCCTTTGCTGATTTAAAAAATTCATATTTATGATTCCGCTCCTTGGCTTTTGGCCTCACAACTAATTGTCCAAATTCAAATGATCATTTCTAATGTTTTTTCCTTCCTTGATGATTATTAGATTGTTTACTTGATTAAAATGATTATTTCAACAAATGTATTGTTAATTGATCCAAGAAAACAACCCCTAACAAAGATCACCTATGTTTAGGAGGTTGGTCACATAACACATTTGATGTTTTCAAATGGAAATTAGAATCCAAACATCTTCCCTGTCTCTATTGGCCTTTTGGTATCGACAAGTTAATCCTTCAACTAGATGCATTTGATAATTTTTAGTTTGATTTGATAATTAGAAAGATCATTACTCATGAAGAACTTGTTGTGATCCTTAACCTAGAAATTTGAATCACAAAAGATATACAATGTTAAGAACAAATTCCCAAAAGGGCACAAAAATAGAAAGAATGAGTAACCCAATGCTCTAAGAATGAAATAAAGAGATGAATAAGAATCATGTTGAAAGGGGAAACCTCCTTTTACAATGTATCAAATATTGCACATGTAACATACCCAACCCCAAAACCAATGTCACGAGCGCATGCAACCCCAAAGGAAGGTTGAATAAAGGTATAACACAATGGATTAAGGTTAAACAAAGGATATGATGACATACCTTCAAGCTAATTAAATAAAACATACGTCCTTTAAAATAATTGCGATACTTAAAAAAACAATTATAAAATTCTCTAAGAGCTCATGTAGATGCAACAACATGCAAGCATGACAATGCAACCAGATTTACAAACTTTAATAAATGTGGACCTTATCATTATTAAAAAATTAAAGGTGTTTATAATCAACCCAATAATGATAAAAAATCACATTTACATAATTATTTGCAAACAATTAGAAACTAGATCTTTCTGCCATAAAACTATGCAATTTATGACACTCTCGTCAATCCAATTTATGACACTTTTATTAGGAGTTTTTCATTGCTCATCAAGTCATATATGAAACGAACACCTACATCCATTCAATAATGTAAAATTGAAAATACATAGTTATAATATACAACCGTTAATTCATACAAATATCATATCTACAATTGGTATAAAAATCACTACCGGATCATCCGGTAAGCATCCAAATCGTTGCAAAACCATCTGTGAGTCCCAAATAAAAAGAATACCATATATACGGGGAATTATATGGCCACAAAGGGTGCACTTTAGAGTTCATATACAACCATACAACATATGATAATCAGATCTAAAGAGAAACTATTAGTTCAATCCAATTTCCAAACATAAAAACCCATCAACTAGTGATCAAAACTCAGTAATTTCAACTGTGGAATCATAAAACATATATGATCGGCCATGGAGGGTGCACTTTTAGAGAAATATATAAAAAAATACATTATTAAACATATTTCAATTTTCCATTAAGATAAGATCTCCAATAGAAGAGAAAAACACCAATTTTCCAAGCAAGATTCCTTAACTAGAGTTCTAAAAACCAAACAATTGCAATTACAAATTTATCTACATATATGATCAACCATCGAGGCATCATTTGTATAGTAACCTACAATTTCTAAACAAAAAAATAACATATTGCAATATTCCAATAAGATTAGATCCTAAAAGAAGGATAAAACTTCAATTTCCAAGCAAGATTTCCTTAACCAGAGTTCCAAAAACCAAGCAACTTCAACGATAAATTTATATATTGATATAATTAGCCATGTAGGGAACTCTTTCATAGTAGGCTACAAGAAATAACACATGAATGGAAATATTTTCAATTTTCCGTCAAGATCAGATCTCAAATAGAGGAGAAATCACTATTTTCCAAGCATTTAAACCATTAGATCTACATCCAACCATTGATATAACTACCATGCTCATCAACAAAAAATAGTTAAGCTATGGAAACAATGGAAACATCATGTAAACATATGAATTTACATAAAAAAACCCACTTATCTTATTAATGTGAAACTTGCATCAACCGGACCACGTTCTACCCAACCAAAGGCACTACTAGGCCAGATCTCACTTTGGCAGGACACCCTTGAGATGAGGCCATAGATTCACAACAGAGGTGCACTCAAGGATATATCAAGTATCAGTCTGAGAATCCACAACTCAATTCCTCACCACCTTCTTTTTGCTCCACCCCACTACTAGGTGCAATGGTAATATCTTCACACCCTAGGTTCCTTAGGACATTGCCATTCACCATCAGGATTTATGTGCAGGTTCATGAATGAGACAAGCAGTGGACACAGAGAAAATATACTAGAGTTGTCCAAGATTTCCACAAACACCATACAATATCATAGTCCTTCAAGCACAAATCTCATTCACATAGCAGAGCATACATGGCTTCCCAAGCTCACAACCTTACCAAGCTCTCACCATCAATGGAATGAACAACCAAGAATAAATCAACCATCAACAACCATCGAAAAATAACCCCTAACCAAGGAGATCAAACATGGATTTATAGATGAAAGAAGGTAATTCTAATTCAAGGGGGTCAAATCAAACCAAGGCAAGCCAACTTAAGTCAATCCAAGGGGGGCTAACTCAACCACAAGAGGTTAAGTCTAATATAAGCCAAGCAATTCGAATTTCAAGGAGAGTGACTCCAAGACACTCCACCCAACCCAATTTCATGTGTGGACACATCATCCATGAAGAGGAATCAAAATTAGTGACATGAGGTGTTACAAAAACCAAGGCATCTTCCCAAAATAGCAAAGGAGGGGTTACAAAAGGAGTTATCCAACTTTTGAGGTGTCATGGCTAAAAGTAGCTACTGAGGGTGCAATTTTGCAAATGGGGGTTGCAAAACCAAGTGTAACCTCCAAAAAGGAGTTACAATACCACCAAAGGGGCCCAGTCAACAAGTGGAAACCACCCAAGCGTCCACTAAATCATGAATTAGGCTCAATAGTACCAACATAGGATAAAATAATAAGAAGTTGGGCCCATTGTACAATGTTTGGGTGATTATCAACTAATAAATCCACCAAAGCATAAATATGGACCAAGGTCAACCAAACAAGTTCTAAAGTGCTAGGAATGTCCCCATTCCCCCTCACATTGTGGATCTAGGCCTCCCATAGTCTTTTAGTGGTCCCCGGTGTGTCATTTGTTTTATTAATTAATTACTTACAATAATAATAATAATAATGTCTCTTGGTCCTTAAAGACCCTTTTCTTGGAATCTAGTGCCACAATAATAGAAAATTACAATTTACAAATGTCTAAGGCTTAACACATAACGTATTACATCCCCCCCCTTAAACAATGCATCATCCTCAATGCATAATGCATACATGCATTTACAAAGGATAACATACATGTCAATACATTCCATAGAAATATAACATCTTTCAAACTCTCATAGACATGCCCATACATGTCTTAGAAAGACAACATATTTCTAACCACAGTACTTCCCACTACCATCTACTTTCATGTCCGTCTCTGCTTCCCATGGGAGAACTCGGACTTGCAGAGTGGACTCAAGGAAGAAAGAGTTGATCTTCAATCCTCTTTACAAGGCCTTTAAACCTTCAACAAAGATACATCCACCTGAAAATCATATTTCAATCACTCATATAATGAACATCAGGTATATAAAAAATATGATATAAGGATATTCTTCTACAAAGATATTTTCTTCATATTGCAATAGCCACATGGTTGGCATCACACACACACACAAACATATACATTGTTCAACAAGATACATATAATACATCTACAAAATAAAATATACCTGAGACAAGATCTAATTATCACATAAAATATTTCAAGGGTACATCACAACATGCAATAAATTCCCTTTTATTCTATTTCACTCTACTTCACCTATGAAACATGAAATACATCAAAGGTATATGAAATCAAAACAATTTTAAAATACTTTACCTAAAAACGTATTCTAATCCATTTCAGATTCAATTTCAATCATGCATTATGTACATACTTTAAGTTACTTTGAAAGCATGAACAAAGATTTCTAAGATACTTCTAATACAAGAAAATACCACAAGTTACTCTTTCATAATATATATATATATATATATATATGCTTTCAACAAGGCCATAAGGACCTCTGATGAAAAAAATCCGACGACCTCCGACGAAAAGGATTGTGTCGTTGGATTTCACCTTAAAAATTATGAAATTTGATGATTTTTTTTAAATTGATAGAAGGTACCGTCGGATATCCGACGAGGTCCCTAGAATAGTTACCAATGTTGTCGGATATCCGACCGAATATTAAGCCTGAGGATGTTGGATAGCCGACCTAATATTAAGCCCGAGGATGTTTGATATCCGACGACAAGCGATACCCGAGAATGGCAGATATCCGATAGCTTATGATACCCTAGTTGGTCGAATATTCGACATCTACTCTCGAAAGGTAACTAAGTTCAAGTCATCGGATATCCGACAGAAGGATGAATTTTAAAACCTATAAATATCGAAACATTCCGACATGTTTTCTATACAAGCGACTGTTTGCGAAAGTTTTTTTATTCGGCGGACTGTTTTTCGGTGTATTTTTTTTTAGCGGACTGTTTTTCATTATTTCCATTGTTTTTGTGATTAAAGTGAGCGAAGTGTGGAGCTTCATTTTCTAAGATCGATAATCTTCATTCAAGCTCTTTACGAGAAAATGTCAACTAGCAATATTTATGATCTAGACGAACAAAATCGACAATTGCTTGCTAGATTGTGGGAAGGAGTTGAAAGAAGGGGTGATGTGAAATTCTATTATCCATGTAGTCAATGCAGGGGCTTTAAGAGGAGAAGAATTTTGATCACAACAAACACAAAACATTGTAGGGAGCATGGGCACGCTGAGGGGGGACATGAATACCATCCATTTGTAATTTTTGCATTATATATGTTTTTATTTTGATTTCTTTTGTAAATGTATGTATTATTTTAATATTTCTTATATTAACTTATATCTATTGATCGTGGTTTCAATAGATGGGGACTAACATGGACAATAAATATTATTTTAATATTTAATATTTATTATAATAATTTTTTCTTTTGTGCATGTTGAATCTAGGGTATAGTAGAATAACTCATTTATTTGTTCGTTAGTGAGACTAACCCACTCATCGGGGAAAGCACTTAGCTCTCTAGATTTGTGACACTTTCCATCATGATAATAGAAATAACGACTATATTGGCATGTTGTAATTTCTCTTCTATTTTCTCTATAAAAACCATAGCATCATTTATCTTACCTTAGTGGACAATATGAGAAATTTTGAGTTATATTTGAGTAGCTTTGCTCAGTAATTGGGTCAATTATTATGTCTCTTGGATAGTTTGGATGCACCTATTTGACCAACAGTACAATTGGTCGTTGTTATTTTCATCCCAACAGTACAAATTTTTTTACATTTTAAATGCATCACAAAAATGTTTACATTTTGCATTTGAAATTTTTACATTTTGTGTTTGAATTTCTTATATTAACTTTTATCTATTGATGGTTTCATGTAGTTATAAAGGAAAGACATCCTATGGCATATCGTCCGGAGGAAGTGCTTCTAGAACAAGTACCAGAGGAACATGGAGCTATGAATATTAATGGAGAACAAGTTAATGATCACATTGAAGAAGATGATCATACTGATAACATAGTTGAAGATGATGTTACAAATACTTTGATCCATGATTCATTTAATGTTAGAATGGATGATGATGATGATGATGATCATTGTCATGATATTCATGATATACCTCTTCTTGAGAAGACATACCAACCCCTTTATGAGAGCTCCAAGACAAATCTTCTCTCTGCTATATTGTTGATAATGAACTTGAAGGTTATGAATTGTCTTTCAAACATATCGGTCACATGGATGTTAAGGTCTGTAATATATTCCATCACATAATATATATGATCATCTAATATTTTTATTGTTAATGTTAATTCATATAGAAGTCAAATTAATACGGATGAAATGTGTTTCATTAATATTATTTCTGTATTATATTAACTAGATTTTTATTTTAATTTGTTGTAGCATGATAGGTGAATATTTGTTACCATCGTCAAATATTTTACCTCGCACATATCAAGATTTATCTGCCATCATGAAATAAATTGGAATGCAATATGAATCAATTCATGCATGCCTCGATGACCATGTTCTATATTACAATCAACATGAATTTGCAACAGAATGTCCTGAATGTCATATTAGTAGATATCTAACAGATCAAGTCACAAAAAAGGTGCCTCGCAAGGTTCTACGTTATATTTCCATTATTCCACGTTTGCAACGACTGTTGAGGTGCAAAAATATAGTGCAGTTTATGGATTACCATGCATGGAACAGAAGTCAAGACGACATTATTCAGATGCCTACAGATGGGTCTGCATTTAGAGATATGGATGAAAAATGGCCTCACTTTAAAGAAGAGCCTCGTAATCTTAGGATTTATTTGGCATTAGATGGTGTCAATCCATTTGCAAAGATGAGATCCGTTTACTCGGTGTGGCCTATTTTTGTTATTAACAATAACATTCCTCCATGGTTGACAATAAAGAGGGAGCACATATTGTTGTCGATGATTGTTCCAGGTATATTGTGTCTACAATTTTTTTTTTAATGTAGTGGTATCTCATTTGTCATATTTTTGTCGCATAATGTCATATATATATTTAATTTTTTTCTATTATGCAATATGGTTTATATACCTAAATGGTACATCTCATAATTATATTTTTTATATGTTCAAATCAATTAGGTAAGTACCAAGTCAAAGATATGAATGTATATATCGAACCTTTTATTGACGAGCTACTGAAGTTATGGAATGGCATCACTATGTATGACGTATCTAGACCAATACGACAAAGGCAATTTCAATTCCATGCAATGCTTGTATGGACAATACATGATGCCCCAGGGTTAACCCATTTTTGCGGTATGTAATTATAAGTTCCACTTTATTTGCATTTAATTTTATGAACTAGTTAATATACTACGCACACATGTTTTTCTAAATAATCCAGTCATTTTGTATATAATTATAATTGACATAGATATTCCATCTCTTTATGTAGGTCTTCATACTAAGGGGAAATTTGCATGTCGAGTTTGTGGTCCTAGGATCAAATCTCGTTGTTCAAAACGCTTAGGAAAGGAGGTGTTTGATGAGTATAGGCACTTCCTCTTTAAGAATCACAGGTATCGAACTACCGAAAAACATCTATTCAATGGTAAGCAAGAGACTGCATTAAAACCGCAGAGAATGGCACCTCACCTATGGAAGTTGCAATATAATAGAAATCCTCAAGGTATGTATGAATAATCGTATATGAAATGTTATATTGTATTTTTTTACTGTGTGTTGTTTACTGTAATTGACATTGATTTATGTAATTTCTTTATAAACTACTATTCATGATTTTCATTCATGTGATCATGAAGGAATTAATGGGCTTCTTGTTAAATTTTGAGCATTAAATCACAATACTCTAGGATCTTTGCTGAGAGAATAACATATACAGTATATCAATGCATGACAATCACAATATGACAAGCATCACAAGAATCAAAAGCATAAGAAACAAGAGACACAGAGTTTTTGTGGGGAGAACCCTAAGGTGAAAAACCCCACAACTTCCTCACAGATAGAGAGAGCAATGGCTCAACCAAAGTACAACCAAATAACACTAAGATAGTCTCATAGTAGTAGATGATCCTCCTCCTCAATAGTGCGCCACTTTCTGAGTGAGAGTGAGTTACTTTTCTGTTCGGGTACACAGGGTACTACCAAAGGACCGAACACCAAGAGCAACCACTTCACACAAACAGATCACAGATCAACACACTGATGTTTTGACGTGGTTTAAACCCGCTTGAAGGAAACACTCCACAGCCCAGCCAAATAGCTTCTACGGGACAATTTATTATGCAAAGAAATAAAGTTACAAATGAGCTTCTCATAATCGATCAACTAAACAATGACCCTCCATGCTCTTTAAATAGAGATCATGGACCAATCGGGTGTTAAGCCACAGATCAAAGTTAGGTTTGATCTAAGAGAAGTTGAGTCGTCGGATCACTCTATGTCAGAAACATATCGTGACCGTCGGATTAAGTATTTACAAATGCATACTAATGCATACTAAAGAAACACACTATCCCTAACGGATATATTACACAAGTTGATCTTAACTAACTTTTAAGTGTCTAAATATCCTAACATCCCCCCTTAAGAACAACTTGGGATAGGATTGAAGGATTTACAAAAGTGACACTATTAGGAGAAGGAAGGAGGCATTAGAGCCTATCCCCCCTTAATGACAAGTTCTTGAACTCCTAACATAGATCGAAGTTTAGAAAACTTCACTTCAATAAGAGACTTGCTGAAGATGTCTGCAACTTGATCATCTGTAGGGCAAAAGAGCACTTCAAGAACACGATCATGAACAAGATTTTTGATGAAGTGTATATGTAGCTCAATGTGTTTGCTGCGTTGATGTAGAACTGGATCTTTGGCAAGCTTGATGGCACTTTGATTGTCGCACCAAAGTGGAGTAGGCTGCTGCTGCTCGAATCCAAACTCTGAAAGGATCTGTCGAAGCCATAAAGCTTCCTGACTAGCATTAACTGCTGCTCGATATTCTGCCTCTACTGAAGAAAGAGCAAGAGCTTGTTGTTTCTTACAAGCCCAAGTAATAGGTCCAGATCCCAGACTGAAAACATAACCTGCAGTAGACTTTCGATCATCAGGATCGCCGACCCAATATGAATCAGTGAAACCAACCAAAAAAGGTTTCCCCCCTATACTGTAATGAATCCCAAACTGAACTGTACCTCGAATATATCGAAGTATTCTTTTAGCTGCTTTCCAATGACTTTCATGAGGTGTCTGTATATAACGGGAAACTCGACCAACGATAAAGGAAAGGTCAGGACGGGAATGAGTCAAGTATAAGAGACTACCAACAAGCTGACGATACAAGGTGGCATCGACTTCAGGTGAAGTACAAGTGGCAGAAAGTTTGACTCCAAACTGGAAGGGAGAAGGGGCTGGTGTACAATCTTCCATGTGAAAGCGACGAAGAAGGTCACAAGCATACTTAGACTGAGAAAGAAAGATTCCTTCTTTGGTTTGCAGGACTTGGAGACCAAGAAAATAATGCAAATGTCCTAAGTCTGACATTTCAAAATTTTGTTTAAGACTGGATTTCACATGGGTTATAAACTTAGGGTCACTACTAGTAAGAATAAGGTCATCAACATATAGAACAAGTATGATGAGATGGTTTCCTACTTTCTTGGTATAGACATTGGGGTCAGAATGGCATCTAAAAAAACCAGTGTCAAGGAGAAAGTTATCCATTTTGGCATACCAACCTCTAGGAGCTTGCTTAAGGCCATATAAGGATTTCTTAAGGCGGCAGACAAGGCTAGAGTTATTCTGAACATAGCCAGGAGGTTGTTCCATGTATATTTTCTCCTGTAAATCACCATGTAAGAAGGTATACTTGACATCCATTTGATGGACTTCCCAGTTGTGTAAGGCTGCAAGGGAAAGAACAAGGCGGATGGAGTTCATTTTTGCGACGAGAGCAAAGGTTTCATTGTAGTCAATCCCTTCAACTTGGGAAAAACCTTTGGCAACTAACCTTGCCTTAAGTCTTTCAACACTTCCATCTGATGCATACTTAGTTCTGTAGATCCATTTACATCTGACAAGTTTTTTTCCTTTTGGAAGAGGTACAAGATCCCAAGTATCGTTTGCCATTAAGGAACGATATTCTTCATCCATGGTTGCATCCCAATCTGGATTCCCTGAAGCTTCTGCAAAAGTTTCTGGATCATGATTCTCGGAAACTTGAGCCAAAAGAGAAGAGGCTCGGTGAAACTGAGAACGTGTTCGACGTTGATCTCTAGGATCACCGGCAAGATCACCAGCTGCTTCACATGTTGAACGGACCCATTGAGGAAGCACTTGTGCTGGTGCAACTGGAGGAACATGAGCAGGAAAAGGTGGATTTTCATCCTCAATGTCATCATCAGAAACTGGAGTTGGAAACCTATCAAGGAAGTTGGAAGAAGAAGAAGGAGGCACAAACGCCGAATCAGGCTCGTAGGCCAAAGATGGCACAATCGCCGAGTTAGGCTCGCAGGCCAAGAGATTTTCATCAAATTTAACATCTCTTCTAATGATTATAGCATGAGAATGTGGTTGAAGAAGTCTATAACCTTTTACATCTTCAGAATATCCAACAAATATGCACTTTTCACTTTTGGGCTACAATGCTTTCCGTTTTTCATCCGGAATGTGAGCCCATGCTTCACTACCAAACACACGAAAGTGACTTACATCAGGTTTAATTTTACTCCATGCTTCTTCCGGTGTTATACCTTGTAATGCTTTTGTGGGGGTGCGATTAACTATGTAATTTGTACAATTTATGGCTTCAACCAAAAATTGAAGACTTAGTCCCTTAGATTGGATCATACAATTAGCCATTTCTTTTAAAGTGCGGTTCTTCCGCTCAGCTACACCATTTTGTTGTGGTGTATATGGAACAGTGTGCTGTTGTTGGATGCCTTGTTCAGTGCAAAAAGTAGTGAACTATTTGTTAACATATTCTCCTCCATTGTCAGATCTTAACTTAATAATTTGATGACCAGATTGTTTTTCAACAAGGGCCTTGTAGGCCAAGAACATGTTAAATATTTCGCTCTTAAGTTTTAGGAAATAAACCCAAGTGCGTCTGGTGTAATCATCAATGAAAGTTAAGAAATATTTGAAACCAGAAAATGAAGCAGATGGAAGAGGACCACACAAGTCACTATGCACAAGCTCCAAGGGAACCGAGGCGTGCCAAGAGGCACGTTTGTCAAAACTGTCCCGATGATGTTTTCCGAGTACACAACCGGAACAAAGACCATCTCTACAAGATACGATCGGAAGACCTGTCACCATATTTTCTTTACATAGTTGTTGCAATGAGTGATAATTTAAGTGACCAAATCGCTCATGCCAAAGTTTGCTCAAGTTATCACTATGAGAAACAAAAACTGAAGGGAAAGGTGATGACCCAAAGTTGTTAAACTTGTACAACCTGGTAATATTATCAACAATTTCGATAGCTAAGACCTGTTGAAGATCTTTAAAATCCTTGATTACAACTTGGTGAGGTGTAAAGGTCACAGTTTTACCTTCACCAGAATGAGTGATCTGATAGACTGATAACAAATTGCAGGAAATTCTTGGAACACATAGTACATCACTAAAATGACCATTATCTACTGGAACTGTTCCAGCTCCTACAACACTTAGAGATCTATCATCACCAACAAATATTTGTTTGGTGTTACATTCATGCATAGTAGAAAAGATGGCTTGATCCTTAGCCATATGATAAGATGCTCTAGAATCAATGAGCCATTCATTTGAAGTAGAAGAAGAAGATGCATTATAAGAATAACCAGAAGCACAAAGTGCATGTCCATGAGAGGCAGATTCTGAAGGCGAATCTAGGCTGATGTGGTGCTTCTTCATTACTGCTTCCAAGGCTGCCATCTTCTTGAAACACTTAGATTCATCATGCTTATCTTTCTCGCAATAGTTGCAATGACGCTCAGTCTTCTTTCCTTTTGGCTTGGATCCTTTGTCATTTTTTAAAGAAGGAGTTGACTGAGAGGGTTTTGGACCCTTGTTTGACTTATTATTGCGAAAATTTTGTTTCTTGGGAGGCTTGGACTTTTCTTTCTGTTGGGACAATAAGGCTTTCCCAGATATATCTGCATTGTTGATTATTCCAAGATGAATGAGTTTATCTTGTTCCCTGATCAAGGAATCACAAAAGGATTCAAGACTAGGCTCTTGATAGATGGCTGCATTCAAAGATGCTTTCATGGAGTAAAATGTAGATACAAAAATAGAATATGGACGTCCAAGTTTGGAAAGAATATGATAAAATCATTGTTTGTCTTCCCTCTCAATCTTACATTCTGCACATAAGAGCTTAAGAGTTTTGTACTTAGATAAATAATCTTGAATGCATAAAAAGTCACTTGGATTTAAAGAAATCAACTCATTTTCGAGTTGGTGACCTCGAATTTCATTGTGTTTACCAAACACAGATTCCAACTTGTCCCAAGCAGTAGTAGGTTCATCAATTCCAGATATGTGAAATCGCAAATCAGTAGAGATTGACATTCCAATCAATCCACGAGCTTCATCACATCTATTTTCCCATTTTATTTTCTTATCATCATCAGTGAGTTCTTTTTCTTTCCCTGTTGTATTTCTGAAAAGTCCCCTACTTCGTAGAACATCCTCCATATGAGATTTCCATGAGAAATAGTTGGAACTGTTAAGTAAAATATCACAAAGGGCGGCCATATTTGTAAATTAATGGCTGTAAAAGTAGAAACCAATAGTCTGGATGTGAAGAGCTCGAAAAAATAGGTGGTTTAAAAAAAAATGGCACTGAAAACAGACTTTGTATGATGAAGTTATGCTTGAACAAAGAAACTGTTGAAGATGTCCCCAATAGTGACGTGGCAGCTAGAGAATGTCCAGCAAAAAAAGAACCCCCCTCTTCCCAAGATGAACCTTTTGACAATCACTTTACAAGAAAGTTGTTTTAAGTGAACCACTTTTGTAAAATAAGTGATTTCACTTTTACAATGATATTACTTTTAAATAGTGCAACAATAAAAAACTTAAGTGACTCACTTGTATTTTTATTTTTTATTATTTAAGTGAGATGCACTTTTACAATAAAGTAACTTGAAATTAGAAATTGCATGCACTTTTTATTTTAAAAGTAACTTCCTAAGACTTGAACTCAAGACCTATTAAGGAATAAAGCAACTTTGAACCAAGTGAGCTAGTTTAAAAGGTATGTAAAATATGGGAATGAGGAAGGGTTTTTTTTTTTTTTTTTAACTCTTCTTGCTCGGTTTGTGTGTTTGCCCTTTTTCCTGCAAAACAAACCACAAATCAAAACACAATTTTTTTTTCACACTTGTGGAGTTATATCTTGTTAGCTTGCCCGGAAAGTCTATGTTTTCTCTCTGTTTCTGATTTGTCGAGATCGCGTAAGGTGCATGGCAAAGAGCATACGTAGCCGAGAAAAACCCTTTCCCTTTCTGTTTCTGATTTGTCAAGATCACTCAAGCTGCACGGAAAAGAGCATACGCAGACGGGAAAGCAACAATCCGAACCCAAAAAAATCTAACAGTAAAAAAAATGAAATATGAGATTTTTTTTTTTTTTAAACGAAATAAAAAAATACGTCACTGTAACATTATACCTTCAGATCTGATGAAATACGCGTTTCTGGAGCAACCGGGAACCGTTTTCGATCAAACAAAAACTATTTATCAATGGAAATGGCGCTTCGGACGCAATGAAACACCTCCCATAGCCCAGAAATACCAGAAACATAAACCCTTTCGAGTTTCGGCAACAGCAGTTCAAGATCTAGATCATAACCGGAAGCGACACTTCATAAAAGCTCTGATACCATGTTCAGGTACATAGGGTACTACCAAAGGACCGAACACCAAGAGAAACCACTTCACACAAACAGATCACAGATCAACACACCGATGTTTTGACGTGGTTTAAACCCTCTTGAGGGAAACACTCCACGGCCACGGCGAAATAGCTTCTACGGAACAATTTATTATGCAAAGAAAGAAAGTTACAAATGAGCTTCTCATAATCGATCAACTAAACAATGACCCTCCATGATCTTTAAATAGAGATCATGGACCAATCGGGTGTTAAGCCACGGATCAAGGTTAGGTTTGATCTAAGATAAGTTGAGCCGTCGGATCACTCTATGTCGGAAACATATCATGACTGTCGGATTAAGTATTTACAAATGCATACTAATGCATACTAAAGAAACACACTATCCCTAACGGATATATTACACAAATTGATCTTAACTAACTCCTAAGTGTCTAAATATCCTAACATTTTTCGAGTGAGTAAAATAGAGATCTCCTATCTATATTTATACTTACCTTTTTGCCCAGTGACCTTATGGGGCCGACTTGTCTAGCTAGGTACATCCACATTATATTATATATAATTCAAGGCCGACCCCACATGGTGGTCTAATAACCCATTGGCAAGTACACACACTTGCGACACTTGTCAATCCACATGACGACACTTCCTTATAGAGGAATAACACATCTCTTATAAGGGTACAATAAATATATATAAAATACATAGATGGAATACATTCTGAAATTACATATACATCAACACTCCCTCTTAACTAGGAAGGTATTTCTCGACACAGATCTGCTAGACAAGTCTTCTTCTCTGGATCATCGTCATCGATGCATCGTCATCATCATCGTCACTGCTGCTGCTATCTCAACCAATCTCTGACTCTACTCGTCATAGGAAGTTCTACAGAGCCAGTCCTTTTTCATACTGGATGCAGGCCCACCACCTACAGGTCTTCATCATCATTGGCCATACTGTGGAATCCTCAGGACTTATTACGTGCGTCACAAAACTTGGCTGCAGCATCCCAGTCTATTACGAGCACACAGCTCTACTTGTAGGATCTCACAGGAGCACATTACATGTGACCCATCACAAAACCTGGCTGAAGCATCCCAGGATGTTACGAGCACACGAATCTACCTATCGGATCTCCCAGGAGCACATTACATGTGATCTCACCACAAAACCTGGCTGAAGCATCCCAGGCTATTACGAGCACATGGCTCTACTTGTCGGATCTCCCAGGAGCACATTACATGTGGTCCACCACAAAAACTGGCTGAAGAATCTGAGGCCTTTTTCATCCTGTCCAGATCTCCTAGGAGCAAATTACATGTGGTCATGGTAAAACCTGGTTGAAGCATCTGAGGCCTTTTTCATCCTGTCCATATCTCCCAAGAGCAAATTACATGCCAAAGGACAAAAAATCGAAAGAGCATTTGCCAGATATCCCAGGGCACCGAATTACATGCCATAGGAAAAACCTCGAAAGACTATCTGTAGATCTCCCAGGGCACAAATTATATGTCCTCCCAAAGCAAAACCTCGAAAGAGCATTTTCCAGATGCCCCAGGGCACCGAATTACATGCCATAGGCAAAACCTCGAAAGACCATCTGCAAATATCCCAGGGCACAAATCACATGCTTACCTGCACAACTTGATCCACGGCCACAAAGTATCATCTGATACTCATCATACATCATCTTGATGTACACATGATCATCCTGATCATCATCACTGCAACATCCTGCTGCATGTCATCTGGAGAAGCTCGTCATCCATGATCATCCTGATCATACAATGCATCCATATGATGCACACCAAGTATTTACCTGATACATATCATCATACATAGTGTATCCACCTGATACATAGATACATGATCCACACAATGTATCCATCAACATACATGATCTACCTGATCATACCTAATACATATCAATATACATGATCTACCTGATCATACAATGTATCCCCTTGATACATATACAGAAACATGGTCCAAGCATCCAACATGATGCATATACACAATACATACAAATGATCCAACCGATCATATCCAGTATCCAATATGATGCGTACATACATATAAATGATCCAACTGATCATATTCAGCATCCAACATGATGCATACATACATACATAAAAATGATCCAGCTGATCATATCCAGCATCCAACATGATGCATACATACATATACAAAAATGATCCAACTGATCATATACAGCAGAAACCAGACATCATCCTGCACTTACATCCACAGCCATGTGAAGGATCCTCCTTCCAACATGCTTGGAATGGCTTCAGCAAATGTGTCCATCACTTCTTCCTCGAAGTGTCCTCGATATGAAGAACGCCAAGCCTCTCTCTGAAGTACTCGAACTTCACTCTGGCTAGTGGCTTCGTTAGCACATCTGCAATCTACTCATCCGTTGCAACATACAAGAGCTTCACAACTCCTCTATGCACCATATCCTTGATATAGTGATATTTGATCTCTATGTGTTTTGACCTGTCATGAAACACTGGATTCTCGGACAACTTCACACAACTCTGGTTATCATAGAAGATACCAGTAGCATCCAACAGGAGATCAAATAACTCAGACAGTAGCTTCCGTAGCCATACTACCTCACAACTAGCTGAACAGGCTGCAACATACTCTGCCTCAGCTGTGCTCAGTGCTATGCAGGACTGCTTCCTACTAAACCAAGAGATCACACCTGATCCCATACTGAAGCAGCACCCATATGTGCTCTTCCTATCTGTAGCACTTCCAGCCCAATCTGAATCAACATAACCCTACAGGTTAAACTTTTGATTCACTTCATACTTGAGCCCATAATCCACTGTACCCTTCAGGTACCTCAGAACATGCTTTACAGCAATCAGATGAACACTCCTCGGATCCGTCAGGAACTGTCTCAATGTGTTCACAGCAAAGCAAATGTTTAGTCTCATGTTCGTCAGGTACATCAAGGACCCAATCATCTGACGATACATAGAGACATCAACCGGCTCAGATGAGGCATTGCATAGAAGCTTCAGATTCGATGCCATAGGTGTGGCCATGGCCTTGCAATCCATCATCCCAATTCTCTTTAGGATATCTACTGTGTACTTCCCTTGACCAAGGAAGATCCCACCTGCACTCTGCCACACCTCCATGCCTAGGAAATAGTGCATCATTCCCAAATCTTTCATATCGAATTCAGCAGCAAGCTTCCTCTTAGTATCTGCAATCAGTCTGTCATCTCCTGTTACAAATAAGTCATCCACATACAGGAGTAGAATCACAAGATTCCCTTCCTCAACCTTGTAGTAAAGGTTGGAATCCACTTTACTCTTGGTAAATCCCAAACTAGATAGGAAACTGTCCATCCTACCATACCAAGTTCTGGGAGCTTGCTTCAATCCATACAAGGCTTCCTTCAATCTTCACACATGTGACTCCCTGTTAGGTATTTGTACTGCATCCCAAACATCTTCTTCATGATCAACGGATCATGGCATTCCATTTCTTCATCCCAAATCCCGGGAACTTCAATATCTTCAATATATATCTTTGTTGCTGGAACAAATGTTGTAGTCCTTTTGTAGGTGAAGATATACGGTCTTTCCTACAAAACAAGTTAAATTGCATGATTAGAAACATCTCATAATTTTCAGAACAAATTATTTACACATAACGAAATATGTCATGCAGTCATGCAGTTATCTTAGCCAATGCTTCAATACAACATTTATCCATGTTCCACAACTTTCTAGATGCCTTCCAGTCTCTACCAGAACATTGTTAAGAGTTTACACTACTCCCAACATGTCAGCAAAGAGGTTTCATTCTAGATAAGTAGCACTGGAATGTTGTACAGTGCTATAGCCCACTTACCCATCACATGCATATTAGTAGTATATTGTTCATTAATGCAATCATTCAAATATGCACAATACATCTCCTAAGTCTAGGAACATAAGCATAATATTATTTAAACGAACAAAATAGGTAAGAAATGATAATTGAAATACTTATCTTTGTTTGTTTGGGTGGACTCCCTCTGAGTCTTTGCTTTCTGGCAGGAGTTGCTGAAGTAGCTTCTTCTACACCTTTCTGTTGTGGAATGTAGGAAGATGGTCAACTCCCTCTGAAAATCTGCATCCTTGTAGGAGCTGGTGGAGTGTGTCCCCTCTTGATCTTTGCTTCCTGGATTACCTGTCCTTGAACTTATATTCATCCTTGCTGACATCAATCTTCTTGAACCCATGAAAGACCTCTTCTGGTGTCTTGTTGTCCAATATCTGGTGGGGTGTTCTGTTCTGCACATATACAGCTGTTCTTGCTGCTTCTGCCCATAGATGCATAGGTAGATCCTGGTCATGCAACATTGCTCTTACTGCTTCCATGATTGTTCTGTTCTTCCTTTCTGCAACTCCATTCTGTTGTGGATTGTAATGAGTAGTCAACTCCCTCTTAATCCCTGAATCACTACAAAGCTTCTTGAAGTCACTTGACGTGAATTCTCCACCATTGTCGGATCTGAATGTTTTGATCTTCTTGTCAGTTTGATTCTCCATCAAGGTTTTGAATTCCTTGAATTTATCAAGCACCTCATCTTTGCTCTTCAAGAAGTATACAAAAGTCTTCCTGGAGAAGTAATCAATAAATGAGACATAGTAAACATACCCACTTAGGGAACTAGATGACATAGGGCCACATACATCTGAGTGGATTATTTCCAGGATGTCTTTTGCCTTGCTTTCATTGCTTGGGAAAGCCTTCTTAATGTTCTTACCTTTTGCACATCCCTTGCAAACATCTTCATGTTTGGTCTTGATTTCAGGAAGACCCTCTACTGCCTTGCTTGCAATTGGAAGTGCTCTATAGTGCATATGAGCAAGTCTTCTATGCCAAATTTCACTTGGCTCCATGGATTCATGCACCATGGCATGTTCAGGTTGTCCCTTCAATTTATACAAACCTCCCTCTTGCTCTCCAATCACTACTGCATCATCTATGGTCTTTCCTTTTGGCCACATTAGGACTTGGCCACCCACAAATGCAACCCTCATACCTTTTGCATCCAATGTAGAGATGGAGAGTAAGTTCTTCTTGAGCCCAGGTACATAAAGAACTTCTTTCATCTTCAAAGATTTTCCAGAATCTAGGTTGTAGGAGGCTTCACCATTTCCTTTGATTGGGTATTGATAATCATCCCCAAGTTTCACCTTATGGGGTGATTCATTTTCAAATAGGTTCACAAAAGATTCCTTAAACCCAGGAATTTGAATTAGAAGATAGAGAGAAGAACGGATTGTGGGCTGAGAGATAGAAGCCTGTAGGTTCTTCCTTCGCCCTGGTGGACTCATAGCTCAGCTTGGGGGTGGCCTCCCAACAGAAAGAGTATATGATGAACGAAGTGCCTATGGTTGGGTGGAAACATGCTCTTACACAACCAGTTGCTTGGATCTGTGTTTAATAAAGATAAGTAATCTCATGTATTTGAATCTGAGCTGTTTTAATTAATGCCTGTAATATTTATGCTTGCATTTGCTTGATAGATGTGTGTGGACAGATTTTAAATTCCACTGCGCATGTTTATTATGTTTCTGCACACACTTTTTATTATTGAAAATCGTATTATGGATTGGGGTGAATTTTTAGAGCCCGGGATTTTCCAACGTCCCCTTCGATGGTCGGATTGGGTGAGGGGGACGTTACATAACCTTAGTTTATATCTTAATGATAGAAAATATTACATAACGACCCTTTACAACTAGATTTGCAGTTACCTGAAACTCAAGAACTTGGTCCAGATCTACCAAAGATACAACCTTTATTACAAGGAATCAATTACACAACCACCCATACAAACTGAAAAAAATTAAAAAATGACTCTTGTACATCCCTAACTATTATATCTACTTGTCAGTACACCCTCACATGTGATTTAGATAGTAAACATGACATTACTAACTTCATAGAGGCACCACCATGCTCCAACAATGATGGTGTGGTGAAATTTACCTAAACCATACAAAGATTGGGCCACGTAATTTTGAAGGTGAAATCCAACGACATAGTCATTTTCGTTGGATGTTGTCGGATTTTCTTGTCAGCTTTTGGGTCATAATTCCATAGTGTCTAAATAATTGAGAACTAGAATGGAAACCTTCTTAGAATTTTCAAGATAATCACAAGCAAACTCATGGACATAATTATTACAACCATGTTGCTCCTTTGCTACATCTTCCAACTTATTCAAACTAGACAAACTAGTAGTTTCTCTTTAGGGTTAGCTATCATTCAAGTTCTGATTATTAGTTTCAATTCCCATCCTACATGTGTTAGACTATGTCACTTGAGTTTATTGATATAAATCGTTTCAATAGTATTCGATGGCTAAGCTAAATACTGGACTTGGACTAGGGTTTTTTTCTTGCGAGGGAGAACCCTCATGATAATTTTCAATGAAATCAGGGTTCTCCTTGTGAAAATCCTCACAGCAGATCTAAGAGCTGATGTATACCTCACAAGAAAGATTAATATTAAGTAGGAAAATATAAGAAGAGTGTTCAATGTAGTGTAAAGGAGCAACATAATTATGATACAGTAGAACTCAAATAGAAGCAGAATAACATCACACACTAATTCATTAATCACAATATGGAAAAATAAATAATACAATGGTGAGAGGATTCGAATTCCAAGGTGTCAATTCGAATTAGCCTTCATGGAGTGATCATAAGATCAATGGAGTGTCATCAAAGCACAACTAGAATTCCTAATCATCATTAGTGGAGTCATCAATGCATAAGTAACTGTCAACCAGGTGTCAAACTCAGTCTAACTGAGTGTGGTAGGTGTAACTGGAACATGGAAGCACTAACTGAATGAAGGAGGCTCAATGGAGGGTGCATGAGGAGCTAACTGGAGTTAGAATAGGTAGTCTAGTCTCACTGGAGGTCCATCAGAGTGATATAGTGAGTTGAGAGTCAATCTAGCCTTAAATCAAGGAAATATCTAAAGATAACTCAACTAACTGAAGTGCAACTGAGTGGTAGGTGAGAGAGGGCACCTTTCACAAGTGGTAGGTGAAGGGAAGGCGCACTAAGCACTAGGAGGGCTAAAACTGCTCAGAAAGAAGCTCCCGGGGCTATCTAACTGAGGGCTAGGTGTTGGGACTAATGACTGGGATGCATGCAAAATCATGTCTGCATGCAAAATGCATGCATGAATTTAAATGCAACAATGGAAAATGTTGTTAGGACTAGGATGGAGTATAGGAATATCCCAACACCCCCCTTAATCCATCCTGGGCCCTGGTAACTGAGACCAAAGGTCACCCAATACAATGAATAATAATAATAGTCAATAAACCGAGGAAATTGGGAAAACCTCATGTAAAAAATACCCCCCCTTAAAATAGATTGTAGGGCACACCAAAATAAATGCTCCAAACTCAAGCAGGTGTGATGCTTGGTCCTATGTTTGGAGGTATCTTCTTCTTGGGAAGAAGTGGATCATGCTCAAAAAGCATGTTCTTGTACTTTCTCTTCATATTGAATGTGATGAGAACAAATCCAGAGGTGTGAGGATGATACTAGAACCTGTGATTCGAATCAGCTAAGGTAGGATCAAATGCATGAATGTGTAGATAGTCTTTTGTTTTCTCCTTCGAACCATCATAGGTGAGATTATTCCCAAAAGAACCATCACATGATAGTGAATGCTTTGAATCCAAATCAGATCCAAGACTTGAAGAATGGTTTCTTGAGATATCCTTTGAACCATTAGATGTGAGATCAAAACCATGATATGCATGAGAAATTATCCCAAGTAGTGATTGCTTGGATTTTAAATCAATTCCAAGACTTAATGAATGGTTTATTGAGATCTCCTTTGAACCAGTAGAGGTGAGATCAAAACCATAAAATGCATGAGAAATTATCCCAAGCGAATGGAAATGCCCTACATCTTCAATAAGCTTCTGAGAGCATGTACAAATGATCATATAGTAGTACATAAGAGGTGAGTGATCAAGGAGAGCGAATGCATTACCTCCAATTGTTGATTTGACCTCCGAAACATTCAATAGATCATGATGCAAACCAACAAACTCTTGTGCAAGAGAGGATTTAAGAACCTCTGCAGTTTCTAGAGTGTGAGCTGGCATAGAATTTGAAATAGAAGAAATTTGGAGCATGAGTGTATAATCTGCAAGTTCTTCTTCTTTGTGGACAACTTCAATATGAGATATGTTTGATATTGATTCATGATCAGCGAGATCATCAAGGAGGACGAATGCAACAATGGGCTTGCTCTCGAAATGGTTTGGACCAATCCCTTCATTCTGTTTTCCAAATATTTCATCCAGATGGGCCCATAGCTCTTTTGGAGATTCAGTAGAATCATAGAAGTGGGATAACATACAACAAGACATAGCCATCAACATTGCTCCATAGGCTCTGTCACCTTCATTTAACCAATCATACTCCTCTTTAGAGGATTCGAACTCTCTTTCAAAACAATAATCAAAGAGACCATGTCTCTTCAAATGTGTTATCATTTGTGGTTTCCATTCATCATAGTTGAATGGAGAAAGAGGAGTAATTCCTTCCAAATTCATGGAATTTGTTTTAGAAGACCTGCAAAAAAAATAAAAAAATGTTTGCAACTGCTACTGCTACAAAAGTGTAGAAACTGCTGCAACTGCTGCACTCAAAATCTTGATAATAGCTTGCAAAAAACTCTCATGAATGGAGATAGACAATACTCTCAACATGCTCTGATACCATGTGAAAATACTCACAGCAGATCTAAGAGTTGATGTATACCTCACAAGAAAGATTAATATTAAGTAGGAAAATAGAAGAAGAGTGGTCAATGCAGTGTAAAAGAGTAACATAATTATGATACAGTAGAACTCAGATAGAAGTAGAATAACATCACACACTAATTCATTAATCACAATATGGACAAATAAATAATACAATGGTGAGAGGATTCGAATGCCAAGGTGGAAATTCGAATTAGCCTTCATGGAGTGATCATCAGATCAATGGAGTGTCATCAAAGCACAACTAGAAGTCATGATCATCATCAGTGGAGTCATCAATGCACAAGTAATTGTCAACCAGGTGTAAAACTTAGTCTAACTGAGTGTGGTAGGAGTAACTGACACATGGAAACACTAACTAAATGAAGGAGGCTCAGTGGAGGGTGCATGAGGAGCTAACTGGAGTCATAATAGGTAGTCTAGTCTCACTGGAGGTCCATCAGAGTGATACAGTCAGTTGAGAGTCAATATAGACTTAAATCAAGTAAATATATAAAGATTACTCAACTAACTGAAGTGCAACTGAGTGGTAGGTGAGAGAGGGTGCCTTTCACAAGTGGTAGGGGAAGGGAAGGCGCACTAAGCACTAGTGTTAATATTTAATATGCTAAGACAGAAAATAGAAGCATTGCATTCCATTTCACAATAATAGCATATACAGGATCACTTAAGAAACAACAAGCACAACATAAACACAAGAGACACAAATTTATCCTGGGAAACCCTCATGGGGTAGAAAACCTAGTAAAGCTTCCTCAATATAGATGACTAGCAATATACAAAGATGCAAACCCTGAGCATAAGCTCCTTCTTCTCCATAGCAGACCTCTCCTCCATAAGTGCGCCATTCTCAAGTGAGTGAGTGTATGGAATGATGAATACACCTCCTCTATTTATACACTACTCCGACTTGTCTTTTACACAAGACATGTAGGCTTGTATTTAACCAATGGGTTAAATACACCACTACAACTGACTGGGCCGACCCCTCTAGGGTGGTCTAATAACCCTTTGACCCACATAACACACATAGGGCCGACCCCCACTAGGGAAGTCTAATAACCCAAGTTACCACATTTCGACGAAGGAATAAACATCTCTGTATATACAATAAGATCTTCACGGAGAAATGAAACATCTCCGGAATAATAAAGTAAAAATATAATATTCTTTGAAGTTACAATATCTCAACACTCCCCCTTAACGAGAAGGATATTATAACATCATCTGCGCGAGCAAGGAGTCATCAACATCATACATGATACATCTATAAATCATTGGAATCTTTCTCAACATCATCAGTAACTCAAGCAGTTACTGGAACATCTTCAATACTGGAACATCAACATCTTCAGTACTGAGTCTTTATCTTCTGCAGCACTCGAACAGCTACAGCAACATCAATATCTGAATCCTCACGATCGTCAACATCGTCATTACACGATCATCAGCATCATCATCACACAATCATCAACATCGTCATCATACGATCAACATCGTCATCTAGATCAACACGATCAACATCATCACATCATCTCGATCTACAGCATCTGGTTCATCATGATCTACAACATCTAGATCATCTCGATCTACAACATCTAGATCATCTCAATCTACAGCATCTGGATCAGCACGATCTACAGCATCTGGATCATCTCGATCTACAGCATCTGGATCATCTCGATCTATAGCATCAATACATCTATCATCAAAACATGTATTCTTACTAATACATATATCATCAAAAGCATGTATTCTCACTAATACATCTATCATCAAAAGCATGTATTCTGACTAATACATCTATCATCAAAAGCATGTATTCTCACTAATACATCTATCATCAAAAGCATGTATTCTGACTAATACATCTATCATCAAAAGCATGTATTCTCACTAATACATCTATCAATACAAGTATCCACACCGATACAAGTATACACAACAGCAGCATACCCTGCAACACACATGATCCAATTACGGGATGGTCAATCCTTCTCACTTTAGGACATAGTTCCAAGGATGATACAATCCTGTCATGTACCTTTTGAACCGAGGTCCAAGGACGATCTAGTCATACCATGTACCTTTTGAACCGAAGTCTAGGGACGATCCAGTCCTATCATGTACCTTTTGAACCGAAGTCCAGGGATGATCCAGTCCTATCATGTACCTTTTGAACCGAAGTCCAGGGACGATCCAGTCCTATCATGTACCTTTTGAACCGAAGTCCAGGGACGATCCAGTCCTATCATGTACCTTTTGAACCGAAGTCCAGGGATCCAGTCCTATCATGTACCTTTTGAACCGAAGTCCAGGGACGATCCAGTCCTATCATGTACCTTTTGAACCGAAGTCCAGGGACGATCCAGTCCTATCATGTACCTTTTGAACCGAAGTCCAGGGATGATCCAGTCCTATCATGTACCTTTTGAACCGAAGTCCATGGACGATCCAGTCCTATCATGTACCTTTTGAACCGAAGTCCAGGGACGATCCAGTCCTATCATGTACCTTTTGAAACGAAGTCCAGGGACGATCCAGTCCTATCATGTACCTTTTGAACTGAAGTCCAGGGACGATCCAGTCCTATCATTCAATTCTCAGAGACTTCATGTCTATGACTCAATTCACAGGACTAAATTCCGAGGATGATCCAATCCCCTTACCTGTTCATTCATGATTTTATTCTCGGAGACATCTTGTCTACGGCTCAATTCACAGGACTAAAGTCCGAGGACGATCCAATCCCCTTACCTGTTCATTCAGGATTTTTTTCTCAGAGACATCTTGTCTACGGCTCAATTCACAGGACTAAATTCCGAGGACGATCCAATCCCCTTACCTGTTCATTCACGATTTTATTCTCGGAGACATCTTGTCTACGGCTCAATTCAAAGGACTAAAGTTTGAGGACGATAAAATTGCCTTACCTGTTCATTCAGGATTTTGTTCTTGGAGACATCTTGTCTACAGCTCAATTCACAGGACTAAAGTCTGAGGACGATACAATCCCCTTACCTGTTCATTCAGGATTTTTTTCTCGGAGACATCTGTCTACGGCTCTCTTTAGGATGATGCAATCCTATTCTGTCCACGAAGGACTTCATTTTCGGAGACATCATGTCTACGTCTCTCTTGAGGATGATGCAATACTATCATGTCCACCAAGGACTTCATTCTCGAAGACATACGTCTACGACTCTCTTGAAGATGATGCAATCCTACCATGTCCACCAAGGATTTCATTCTCGAAGACATACATCTACGGCTCTCTTGAGGATGATGCAATCCTATCATGTCCACCAAGGACTTCATTCTCGAAGACATACATCTATGGCTCTCTTTAGAACATGTGTTCAAGGATGATGCAATCCCCTTGTCACCTTAGACCCTGTCTAAGGACCATCCACCAACCTCTCTGTCGGCATCACTAATATAGGTATCCTCATCATCGACCTCACTGTCGATGCAGGAAATCTCATCATGAGTTATCACATCACTCCCCCTTTCGAGGAGGGTCTTTCTGAACTATATTAAGTTTGTCTCAGAAAACTTTACTTGAGGTAGAGGTTTGGTTAGTACATCGGATCAGTAGAAGTTTGGTTAGTACGTTGGTAACTTGTTACAAATTCAAACTTTTGGTTCCTTTCTGCACCATATCTTGGAACACTAGATTCTTTTCCATCTTGATACAACTTTGTTTGTCACATAGGATCATAGTTGGGTCTATCTCTAAGTCAAACAATCCTGAAGCCATACTACTTCATAACTTAGCAGAGCAAGCAGCCATATATTCTGCTTGTGCTAAGAGCCACACTAGATTGTTTCCTGCTAAACCACGAGATCATGGCTGATCCCAGACAATAACATCCTCTCGATGTGCTCTTCCTGTCTGATACACTTCCTTCCCAATCAAAATCTGTGTAGCCATCTGAAGTCATGATCTCCAAGATAATATAGATCAAAGTCTATTGTATCCTTTAGGTACCGTATCGCATGATTTGCAGCTTATCAGGTGAACACATCTAGTTTCCACTAGATACTAACTCAAGATGTTCAAAGCATATATCTGACCTAGTATTCGTTAGACACATCAATGACCCAATAATTTTTCTATACAGAGTTATATCCACTAACTCTGATGAGTCATCTGCTAACAGCTTCAAGTTGGAATCCATTAGAGTGGCCATTCCAACACATCAATTCTTCTCAAGATTTCTCAGCATACTTTCCCTAGTTGAGAAAGATTCCTTATGAGCCTTTCCATACTTCTAGACCTAGGAAGTAATGCATCAATCTGAGATCTTTCATTTTCATTTCCGTTTCCATCTTCTTCTTTCTTTTCATGTTCTGTTTCTCATTCTTTGTCAAAAAGAGATCATCGTCATACAATAATGGTATGATATGTTCATCATCCACAACCTTAAGGTAAAGGTTAGGAACAACTTTACTTTTGGTAAAGCTCAAGCTTATCAATAAACTGTCATTTCTCTCTTTGTGACTGAACATCATTCACACTCTGCATTGAATGATCTTCTGCATATCTATCTGTGCCATCTCTCATTAGATGGGTCTACTGATATGAGCCTCAATATCATTTGAACTCTGTGGTGAGTTCCTTCTTGCATCCATGCCATCTATGTATAGAAACAATATTCAACCTTGTAGCAAAGGTTGAGATCCTCATCACCCATGGTGATCATTAAGCTCATCAATTGATTATCGATCCTGGGAACCCATACAGAACCTTATTCACTCTTCTTTTTTAATTACACCATTAAGAGAATGGTCTTATCTAGCCACTTGGAGCAAACATCTCATCATGATTCTCTTCCTCTTTCTAAGAGAATATTCTAGCCACAATCCTTCTATAGTGTGTTTGATTTGTAAATATTCTTGTTGAACATCCATCACTTGTGTTGTGTTCATCATTCTTCATGATCTTTCCTACAAATCAAAATTAAGTACATGATCAGTAATACTTCATAATCATCAAATCATAATAACATGATAACCTATTATGCATACAGATATCATTTACATAGTTATGCAACTATTTTGACCAATACTTTGGCACAACACTTTCCCATATCCTGTATGCATACAGTGGCTATCTAGATGCCTTCCATCTCTACCAGAACATACTATCGAGAGTGTGCACAGCTCTCAGCATGTCAGCAAAGAGGTTTCATTCTAGACAAGCAACAATGAAATGTTTGTCCAACTTACCAATCATATGCATATTAGTAGTGTCAACACCCCAAATTTTCCAAAAAATTTAAAATTTTTAATATAGCATGTAATATGATTAAATGCAGTCATTTAACTGTTTGATTAGCTTAAGTGATCATAAGTGTGTCTGAAGGATCTTTTATTATACTTTAATTTTTATATGAGTTTCTTTACAGTTACTGATTGTTTTCTGTTTTGCAACCACAAGGGGGAATTGCCATAGCAGACTGGGCTTACTTAGCTTCCGAGCTAATGCAACAGGTTTTCTTTCTCTTACAGATATACAGGTAATGTTCGGGTCGCTGCAAACAAATCTTTAAAGTATTATAAATCAATTAGATGTACCAAATCATTCAGTAAAAAGTCTAAGCATGCTAGCCAGGTTATCAAGTGTTTTAAAGGTAGAACCCTTTCTGTGATCTTCTTAAAATCTTACTGATAGAGAGTTAGAAATTACTAGAGAATATGATAGCTATGTTTCTTGAGAACAAATAAAAAAAAAACTCTATGGAATATTTGTCCTTTGATGATATTACTGTAATGCAAAATTACTTCATAACTAGCATGTAGAATAGAACTGGGTTACCATATTCAGACCAATTTTTACTCATCTGTTGTTACTGTATCATGCATGTTTAAATTTGAAATATATTTTCGATTTACAGTTTTAAATGCAAAGGAACCATCTGATACATGTCTCCTTTTAACATTTTAAGAGTTTGGCATTGATTAGAAACTACTTCTATTTGTATGATCGACGATTGAGGAAATCTATAACACCTTTAGTCTTAGTCCTAATTTATCACGATTGAATTCGTTTATGATTTTCCAGACTATACTTCCAACAGGAATGGTTATAATAATTCGCATAATTCAATCTAACATACATTTCACGTATACGTTCTTTGTACTTCTTGAACATGAAGAGTAACAAAGTCTACCTATCCAGACGAGGAATCTGAGTCTATTAATAGATTGTTATTAATTTGTAACAAAAATTGAAATGGACTAGAGTAACCCTAATCCGAAAATGCAAGTTATGTAACTCGAATATTACAAGTTTAAGTCACCTAAAGGAGGAATGGCACGTCCTATGTCATCTGTGCAACGCTATCTCAATTGACATTAAAGAAGTAGAATTTTAAATCACTTATGCGCAACATCACTACACTATCTTAGAGACTTGAAAGAGATGCAATATCTCTTGTCTTTTCACACGACGCTAGGGTATATAGAAAAATAGTGATAGGTTTTGCAATCAGCATATGACTCACTTGAAAACTACCTCCTTATAATTTTTAAATTTAACAAGTTCTCTAAGTCTAAATAGACTTCAAGATTCAATCTTGTTCACTATTGACAAATTGCATGGTTTTATTGATTGTAGGGCATGTGTTAATGTTCACTTATGCAAGTTCGAAAGCATTGTTTTCAATATGAAATAATGGCAAGTTTAAACTATGGTGCCACGACCATAAAAGAATATCCATGCTATGATTTTAGTTGAAAAACAAATAATTGGAATCTCATCGTGGACTTTGGAACGTCGACCCACTGCATGGGAAAAGTTAAAATGCTACGTGGTCACTCTTGAGCCACGCATTTGGTCACTCTGGTCCAGTCTCTGCTATTCACTGTGTGCTAGCAGCTTCTATGCTGCTTCAGGCCTTCCGGCTTGTCCATTGTATTGTTTTGGAATCATTTTATTTTGCTGTTGGCAACTATAAGTTTGTTATAAACCTAGGGTTTATCCTTTTTCTACCGATATTAACCCTGTCACGTCGTGACTGCATCTCTCGGTTTAGTTCTGTCAAGGCTTCCTCCGTGGAAGGTACCCTTTGCTTTAGCCAACTCATTCTTTTGGTAACAAAGGTGGGGTTTACATGTATTATGTTCGTGGCTAGCAGGCTGTTAAAATGATGGAGCTCCTTTCAAAATCATTGGTAAGCTACAGGTTTTTATTTCGACTATCCAGTTTGTTTTTAGATAAAATTTTAGTTTAAACAATAATAGGTATAAAGTTTTTAACCAACAAAATCTGTTGTTGTAGACCCTGGCTACTCTTGAAGGTGTACAAGACATAAACTTCGGCGGTTCGCTTTACCGGGTAAGCCTAGTTTTCACCATGGCGTTTCCTCCTTGCTAGTTGTTTGGGTGGTTAGGGTTTTGTTCGGTGTGAGGTGACTCCGGGGTCCCTCAGCTCTGTTCAAACTTTGGAACTATTTGTTTTAACAAGTTCTTTAAAATAGGTTTACTCTCTGTTGTGAGAGGGATGTTATGGCTTCGGTCAATTTTTGTAAGTTATTCGCCTTTCTGTGATGTTTAAGAATTTTCTATAAAATAAAATGACAATGTAAATACAAAGGGAACAACAGATGTAAGCCTGTCTATAGAAGAAGTTACAGCCTCGATAATTTTTTTGTTTTGTTGCTAAACTCTTAAATTATTCAGGGTTTTCACCACGGTTTTGATAATATGACTTATTAAAAGTTATCCTATATATTTAAGCTGGTGTGTGGCGTGTATTTTTAATTCCATGTTGTCAAAAATCATGTATTTTTTTAAGTTGAGCTACGGCCGTAGGTGAAATCGTTGTTTTAGATCTTATTATTTAATTTACTTGAAAAACTGGAATGATAGTATTCAATTCGAATTTCTCTGTTGTGATTTGATTTAGTAGCTTATCCTGTCGTTAAGATTATGACTCTGTCGGTGATTGCGAGTCAAGTGAATGATGTTACTATAATGTTTTAAGCTCGACAATGAGCTAGAATACTGTTCTGTTAACCCTATTGTTTTTAAATTAATAGCTAGGTTATTTAAACTGTTGATATTCGCTCTGTGATCAACTTCTGTTAGGGTTTTTACACATTGATTTTTTGGATAGGTTATGACTGGATAACTTTTAACTAGGTTTTGTGTATTAATTTAATTAATAGACTAAGATTGGTTAAATTTTTGACTAGGGTTTATACCCTGACATAGATGTTCGAACTATGGCTACAATTCTTCAACAATGTCATTGAAAATGATATAAATACTGTAAAATAACTGGTTATATTTTATTACTATCTCATATAATTGTTTAATCGATTTTGTATTTACAGAGAAATAATTACTATATACATAAACGTTACTAATCTACTTAACAAATACGATTAAACTAGGTTTATAAGTGTATTAATAACTAGTACTTAAAGTCTTACTATTGTACTGAATGCTTATTAAATATATTATTAGCATTATATTAATGGTATTGCTTCTTACTAGGGATGCTGAAAAACACAGTAACTCAACCAAATTTAACTACTGCCATTCTAAAATACTCACTTAACTAACTAATTACTCTTCAGACATATAGAAGATAAACACAACATACATTCGTTCATATTTAATAAACATACAGAAATAGATGGCAGAACCTATTTAATCTATGGACAACAACAACAATGGGAGGTAGTTCCTCCCTACCAACTCCTAGAAAGTGCTCAGACAGCAACTTCTCAGGACCCCTGAGCTTGCTCTGGTCTCCCTGGCTGGAACTAGGTGCAACAAAGTAAATTTTCTCAGCCCAAACATCTATAATGGAACCAAGTTACTGCAACATTCCTCTCAAACAACTTCCTTACTGTATTTCCCTCTTCCTCAAATGAATTTCTTGAATAACATTCACCTGAATGCATTATCTCTGGAAAATTCCCGAGCCCCCAACTCTGTTCATTGAGTTCTTTTTAAAAGATTGCCTAGGTCTTTGTTGGGTTAACTGCCATTAATGAGCCACCTTCTCTAATTCCACTTTCTTGGGGAATCATGACCCCAAATATAGGGAAGTTGCCACCTGCAAGTTAGGAAGTGTTTGAGGATGCTGCCACTTGTCTTTTGCCTTTCCACCTAGTTCCATCCACCAGTTTGATCAGTAACCTCTTTTTAATAGCTCTCCTATGCTGTTGTCTCCACAATTTATTTATTCATAATAAAATATTCTGAATTACACTCCATTTCTAGTGACTCTGCTGAGTCATCAATTCCTACTTAGCATTAAATTTAACATAATGTCTCAGGAATAGAATAAAACAATTACATAATTTTTACAAAATTGGGGTATTCGACCTACACACCCCCTTAAAATGTAACATCATCCTCGATGTTACTTATTCCTCATGCTCTGCAACCTTCTGGAAAAGATTTGGGTATGCTTCCCGCATCTTACTTTCCAGTTCCTAGGTAGCTTCTTCAGGACTAAGGTGCTTCCATTGCACCTTCAACTGTCCAATTGTGCGGTTCCGCAGAGTGATTTCCCTCCTCCGAAGGATACAATCCGGTTTTACCAAAACTTCCCCTTCTGGTTCTACCTGTACAACGTTCCAATCAATCACATGAGTAGCATCATGAACATACTTTTTCAGAACAGAAATATGAAAAACATTGTGCACTTTTAAATTAGGTGGTAATGCTAGCTGATAAGCAACTTGACCAATTCTAGATAAAATTTCAAACGGACCACAGTAACGTGGCACTAACTTTGCACAACTCCCCAATCTTAGGGAGCTCTTCTTTGGTCTTACCTTTATGAACACATGTTCACCTACCTAGAATTCTTTAGGAGTTCTTTTCAAATTTGCTTGGCTCTTTTGCCGATCATGGGCAATCTTCAAATTCTCCTGCACTTGTTTCACAATATGTTCCATTTCTTTTAATAATTCAGATCCTAACACTAATCTATCTACTAGATTATTCCAGGAGATAGGAGTGTTACATTTATGCCCATACAAAATTTCAAAAGAAATGAACTTAGCTGACGATTGATAGTTATTATTGTATGCAAATTCTGCTAGATGTAAATAATCTTCCCATTTACCTGGTTGATCCTTAACATACATTCTTAGCAGATATTCCAATACCTTATTAACTCTTTCAGTCTATCCGTCCATCTGAGGATGGAAAGAAGTGCTGAAATTCAGTGTTGTGTTTAATCCCTTAAACAAAGATTTCCAGAAATTCCCGGTGAATTTAGGATCCCTGTCTGAAATAACAACCTTTGGGACACCATGTAACTGAACAATCTGCTTCAGAAATATATCAGCTATGTTTGCAGCCTTGTAAGTGGTTTTAACAGGAATAAAATGTGTTGATTTACTTAATTTATCTACTACCACCATAATTGAATCATTCTGATTTTTATTTCTGGGTAATCCAGTAATGAAATCTAAGCTGATTATTTCCCACTTCCAACTAGGAACAGGCAAAGGTTGCAGTATCCTAGCTGGATGTTGATGTTCTGTTTTCACTTGTTGACAGTCTAAACACCTAGCTATATACTCAGCTGCTTCAGATTTCATATTAGGCCAAAAATAATCTTTTCTCAACATGGTGACAATCTTATGGTAGCCTGGATTCCCTGAGTAAGTGGTTTTATGAACTTCATCCATAATTAACAATTTAACCTTAGATACATTAGGCACATACAGTCTATCCTTAAACAATAAAAATCCATCTTTGTTTAGGCTAAAACCCTTTATTAAACTTTCTGTAGGTTCTTCTTTAGTTGTAGCTTGTAACTTTTGATAAATCTCATCTGATTTTATCCCTTCAGTCAACTGTTCATTTAAATAAAAAATTTAAGTACTGATAGCTGTTGTAAAATTCAATTTTGCATTTCTGCTCAAAGCGTCATCCACCTTGTTTTCCTTTACTTTTATGTGTTGAATTTCAAAATCGTATTCACTTAAGAAGGCCAACCATCTTGCTTGCCTTGCATTTAAGTTAGGCTGATCTAAAAGATATTTTAGACCCTTATTATCAGTCATTAAAGTAAAATTTCTGCCTATTAAGTGGTGTCACCACATCTTTAAGGCATGAATAACAGCAGCCAGCTCTAAATCATAAGTGGCATAATTCTTTTTATGAATCTTCAACTTCCTAGACTCATAGGCAATGCCATGCCCATCCTGAGTCAACACTCCGACTAGACCGTCATTACAAGCATCGGTGCAAACCACGAAATCCTTATTAGGATCCGTTATTCTTAGAATAGGTGCAGTTGTTAATAAAGTCTTTAATTTCTTAAAGCTTTCTTCACATTTCAAGTTCCAATCAAACTTCTTGCCTTTCTTTTGCAAGGAAGTGATTGGGTTGGCTATTTTTGAAAAGCCTTCTATGAATCTCCGGTAATAACCGGTAATTCCCATGAAGGACCTAACATTTGTTACGTCTTTTGGTACTGGCCATTCTTCATTTGCCCGGATCTTTTCAGGATCAACTGAAATTCCTTCCTTAGTCACTATGTGACCTAAGTACTGGATTTCATCCTTGAAGAAATCACACTTACTGAACTTCGCAAAGAGCTGCTGCTCTCGTAGTTCTTGTAAGACTATCCGTAAATGTTCTTTATGTTCCTCTTAATTTTTAGAATAAATTAAAATGTCATCGATGAATACGACGAAAAATTTATCCAGTTATTTATGCATTATGTTATTTATTAGACACATAAAGATGGCTGGGGCATTAGTAAGCCCAAATGGCATTACGACAAATTCATAATGTCCATACCTTGTTCTAAAAGTTGTCTTGAATATGTCTTCTTCTTTAATTCTCAGCTGATGATAGCCTGATCTCAGGTCTGTCTTAGAGAACAACGTAGCTCCACGTAGCTGATCAAACAGATCATCTATGCGAGGAAATGGATATCTATTTTTAATTGTCATCTTATTTAGTTGACGGTAATCTATGCAAAGTCGCATAGTTCCATCCTTCTTTTTAACAAAGATTACGGGTGCTCCCCAAGGGGACACACTGGGTTGAATGTAATTCTTATCTATTAATTCCTTTAACTGTGTTTTTAATTCGTTAAGCTCCAGAATATTCATACGATACAGAGCCTTTGAACTGGGTACAGCACCTGGTACCAGCTCAATTGTGAAATCCAGTTCTCTCTTGGGAGGTAATCCTGGAATTTCCTCCGGAAAAACATCAGTAAATTCATTTACTACAGGAAGATCCTCAACTTTTATCTTTCTTATTTCAGACTTAACTGCCTCATCTGTAATAGTTACAGCATAGGACTTGCACCCTTTTCTGACTGCTCTTTTAAGTTGTAAAGTAGAAATCTGCCTGATTACAGTTTTCCTAGGAATACCCTTAACTGTTACAGGCTGTTCATTATTATTCCCACATGTGACGGTTTTATCAAAACAGTTTAAAACTACCTTATGCTGTTCTAACCAGTCCATACCAATAAGTATGTCATACGAGCCAAGTGGAAAAACATTTAATTTAACAGTAGTTTTAAAATCATTCATATCTAGAGCACATTCCTCAACATAACAGTTCACCTTCCTTTTTGGCCCAGTAGCTAGTTGTACTGACCAAGAGTTATCAAATCTTTCAACAATCAGATTACACTTTTCTACTATCTGCGGTGAAATATAACTAAGGCTAGCACCTGGATCTATTAAAATAGTTACAGGGGTTTTGTTAACCATACCTCCTACTTCCACCATGGAAGTTTGATAATCAGCTTGGCGGTTCTCCAATGCTGCATTTATTCGTGGCATGGTCCTTGCAAAGTCTCCAACAGTCATTTCATCTTGTATAGTATGAATATTTCTATTTGGTTTCTTCTGATTTGGGAAAACTGAAGCATAGTGTGGGCCATTGCATTCCCAACACTTAACAGGCTCCTTTCGTTCAAAATTCTTAGTGAAATTTCCATGATTGTTAGAAGCCTCCTTGCTGCCCTTGAAGTTGTTGGGATTATTAGCAGCTCCATTTTTGCTTCCCTGGAAGTTTTTATCATTAAAATGGTTTCTGTTCTTGTTATTCTTGAAATTTTTATGGGGTACAAACTCCTTTTTCTTGAACTCAAGCTGATTACTGTTCTTTTTAGCCTTCTAGTTGGCTATTCCTTCTTTCTTTTTGTTCTGTTCAAAACAGAAATTAGCCTTTCGCATAGCTTCTTCCAGAGTTTTGGGGTTATCATATTCGATCCTGTCCTTTATATGATAGGGTAGGCAGCTGAGAAACCGCTGTATTTTAGGTTTCTCTTGAACAAAATACGGCACATATCTTAACAGACTTAAGAACTTACTATTTAAGTCCTTCATCGTCATAGATCATAGCTTTAACTCATAAAATTGCTTGGCCCTTTCTTCATAGTATTGTTCGGACAGAAATTTATTTTTGAAGTACCTTTTAAAGGTACTCCAATTGACCTCATTTTGTTTGATCCCCTTGACCGTTTTCAAATCTTGCCACCATATATCTGCCTTTCCAGAAAGGTTATAGATGGCCATTCTCACCTTCAGCTGATTTGAATAGTTGTATATGAAAATATTTCCTCATCCCGGATAACTAGGATTCTGCCTCTTCTCCTGTTTCAGATTCCCCATTGAAAGTTGGGGGTTTTATTTTCTTGAACTCCCCAGAAATCTCTTCATAAGGCCTGTACTTTTTCTTTCTGTTATACAACTCAGACTCACTACTGTCACTAGTAGTGTGATAGCTTTGTTGTTCCCTTCTTACTTCAGGTGATGAACTGCTGTCCGATTTAGCTAGTTTCATCTTTTTAGACCCTTTTTGATGGCTAGCTCCTTTAGATTCAGATCTTTTACTTCTCCCTTCAGTCTGAATTTTTTCTATCAAAATTTGATTTAACTGCTCTTGACTTTTCAGAATCCTTTCATTATCCTTCTTGACTGATTCTATCTCGGTCTTTAAACCCTTTATAGTCTGCATAAGCTTTGAGGAGTGAGAAATTACCTCCTCTATCACAGGTTCTCTAGACATCTATCTTGTCTCAGTGTTTGGAGATTCCTCCTCAGCATATTCTCCTAGCTTCTCCATACCTTCCTGTTAGATTCAGAAAAGGAAATTTTCTGCTCTTTTACATGAAACAAAAATACAAGTTAGTACATTATCTATCTATCTATCTATCTATCTCTCTCTCTCTCTCTCTCTATATATATATATATTTTATTGTTACCATCCTGCGGAAGCTAGTTGGGCCGCAACCAGGCCTAGTATTTGAACAATGCTCTGATACCACATGTCAGCACCCCAAATTTTCCGAAAAATTTAATTTTTTTAATATAGCATGTAATATGATTAAATGCAGTCATTTAACTGTTTGATTAGCTTAAGTGATAATAAGTGTGTCTGAAGGATCTTTTATTATATCTTTAATTTTTATATGAGTTTCTTTACAGTTACTGATTGTTTTCTGTTTTGCAACCACAAGGGGGAATTGCCATAGCAGACAGGGCTTACTTAGCTTCTGAGGTAATGCAACAGGTTTTCTTTCTCTTACAAATATACAGGTAATGTTCGGGTCGCTGCAAACAAATCTTTAAAGTATTATAAATCAATTACCTGTACCAAATCATTCAGTAAAAAGTCTAAGCATGCTAGCCAGGTTATCAATTGTTTTAAACGTAGAACCCTTCCTGTGATCTTCTTAAAATCTTACTGATAGAGAGTTAGGAATTACTAGAGAATATGATAGCTATGTTTCTTGAGAATAAATATAAAAAAAAAAAAACTCTGTGGAATATTTGTCCTTTGATGATATTACTGTAATGCAAAAATACTTCATAACTAGCATGTAGAATAGAACTGTGTTACCATATTCAGACCAATTTTTACTCATCTGTTGTTACTGTGTCATGCATGTTTAAATTTGAAATATATTTTCGATTTACAATTTTAAATGCAAAGGACCCATCTGATACATGTCTCCTTTTAACATTTTAAGAGTTTGGAATTGATTAGAAACTACTTCTATTTATATGATCGACGATTGAGGAAATCTATAACACCTTTAGTCTTAGTCTTAATTTATCACAATTGAATTCGTTTATGATTTTCCAGACTATACTACCAACAAGAATGGTTATAATAATTCGCATAATTCTATCTAACATACATTTCACGTATACGTTCTTTGTACTTCTTGAACATGAAGAGTAACAAAGTCTACTTGTCCATACGAGGAATCTGAGTCTATTAATAGATTGTTATTAATTTGTAACAACAATTGAAATGGACTAGAGTAACCCTAATTCGAAAATGCGAGTTATGTAACTTGAATATTACAAGTTTAAGTCACCTAAAGGAGGAATGGCACGTCCTATGTCATCTGTGCAACGCTATCTCAATTGACATTAAAGAAGTAGAATTGCCAATCACTTATGCCCAACATCACTACACTATCTTAGAGACTTGAAAGAGATGCAATATCTCTTGTCTTTTCACACGAGGCTAGGGTATATAGAAAAATAGTGATAGGTTTTGCAATCAGCATATGACTCACTTGAAAACTACCTCCTTATAATTTTTAAATTTAACAAGTTCTCTAAGTCTCAATAGACTTCAAGATTCAATCTTCTTCACTATTGACAAATTACATGGTTTTATTGATTGTAGGGCATGTGTTAATGTTCACTTATGCAAGTTCGAAAGCATTGTTTTCAATATGAAATAATGGCAAGTTTAAACTATGGTGCCACAACCATAAAAGAATATCCATGCTATCTTTTTAATTGAAAAACAAATAAATGGAATCTCATCATGGACTTTGGAATGTTGACCCACTGCATGGGAAAAATTAAAATGCTACGTGGTCACTCTTGAGCCACGCGTTTGGTGATATAAAACAGTTGACCAAACCCTACTTGGCCATTTCTCCTTTTCCTTCGGGCTCGGTCTCTCTGTGAACCCTCCTGGTCAGGTCTCTGTTGTTCACTGTGTGCTAGCAGCTTCTATGCTGCTTCAGGCCTTCGGGCGTGTCCATTGTATTGTTTCGGAATCATTCTATTTTGCTGTTGGCAACTATAAGTTTGTTATAAACCTAGGTTTTATCCTTTTGCTACCGATATTAACCCTGTCACGACGTGACTGCATCTCTCGGCTTAGTTATGTCAAGGCTTCCTCCGTGGAAGGTACCCTTTGCTTCAACCATCTCGTTCTTTTGGTAACGAAGGTGGGGTTTACACTTATTATGTTCATGGTTAGCAGGCTGTTAAAATGACGGAGCTCCTTTCAATGTCATTGGTAAGCTACAGGTTTTTATTTCGACTATCCAGTTTGTTTTTAAATAAAATTTTAGTTTAAACAATAATATGTATAAAGTTTTTAACCAACAAAATCTGTTGTTGCAGACCCTGGCTACTCTTGAAGGTGTACAAGACATAAACTTCGGCGGTTCGCTTTACCAGGTAAGCCTGGTTTTCACCATGGCGTTTCCTCCTTGCTAGTTGTTAGGGTGGTTAGGGTTTTGGTCGGTGTGAGGTGACTCCGGGGTCCCTCAGCTCTGTTCAAACTTTGGAACTATTTGTTTTAACAAGTTCTTTAAAATAGGTTTACTCTGTGTTGTGAGAGGGATGTTATGGCTTCGGTAAATTTTTGTAAGTTATTTGCCTTTCTGTGATGTTTAAGGATTTTCTATAAAAGAAAAATACAATGTAAATACAAAGGGAACAACGGCTGTAAGCCTGTCTGTAGAAGAAGTTACAGCCCCGATAATTTTTTTGTTTTGTTGCTAAACTCTTAAATTATTCAGGGTTTTCACCCCGGTTTTGATAATATGACTTATTAAAAGTTCTCCTGTATATTTAAGCTGGTGTGTGGCATGTATTTTTAATTCCATGTTGTCAAAAATAATCTATTTTGTGAACTTGAGCTGCGGCCGTAGGTGAAATCATTGTTTTAGATCTTATTATTTAATTTACTTGAAAAACTGGAATGATAGGATTCAATTCGAATTTCTCTGTTGTGATTTTATTTAGTAGCTTATCCTGTCGATAAGATTATGACTTTGTCGGTGATTGCGAGTCAAGTGAATGATGTTAATACTATAATGTTTTAAGCTCGACAATGAGCTAGAATACTGTTCTGTTAACCCTACTGTTTTTAAATTAATAGCTAGCTTATTTAAACTGTTGATATTCGCTCTGTGATAAACTTCTGTTAGGGTTTTTACACATTGATTTTTGGGATAGGTTATGACTGGATAACTTTTAACTAGGGTTTGTGTATTAATTTAATTAATAGACTAAGATTGGTTAAATTTTTGACTAGGGTTTATACCTTGACATAGATGTTCGAACTATGGCTACAATTCTTCAGCAATGTCATTGAAAATGATATAAATACTGTAAAATAACTAGTTATATTTTATTACTGTCTCATATAATTGTTTAATCGATTTTGTATTTACAGAGAAATAATTACTGTATACATAAACCTTACTAATCTATTTAACAAATACGATTAAACTAGGTTTATAAGTGTATTAATAACTAGTACTTAAAGTCTTACTATTGTACTGAATGCTTATTAAATATATTATTAGCATTATATTAATGGTATTGCTTCTTACTAGGGATGCTGAAAAACACAGTAACTCAACCAAATTTAACTACTTCCATTCTAAAATACTCACTTAACTAACTAATTACTCTTCAGACATATAGAAGATAAACACAACATACATTCATTCATATTTAATAAACATACAGAAATAGATGGCAGAACCTGTTTAAGCTATGGACAACAACAGCAATGGGAGGCAGTTCCTCCCTACCAACTCCTGGAAAGTGCTCAGACAACAACTTCTCAGGACCCCCGAGCTTGCTCTGGTCTCCCTGGCTGGAACTAGGTGCAGCAAAGTAAATTATCTCAGCCCAAACATCTATAATGGAACCAAGTTACTGCAACATTCCTCTCAAACAACTTCCTTACTGTATTTCCCTCTTCCTCAAATGAATTTCCTGAATAACATTCACATGAATAACATTCACCTGAATGCATTCTCTCTAGAAAATTCCCGAGCCCCCAACTCTGTTCATTGAGTTCTTTTTAAAAGATTTCCTAGGTCTTTGTTGGGTTAACTGTCATTAATGAGACACCTTCTCTAATTCCACTTTCTTGGGGAATCATGACCCAAAATATAGGGAAGTTTCCACCTGCAACTTAGGAAGTGTTTGAGGATGCTGCCACTTGTATTTTGCCTTTCCACCTAGTTCCATCCACCAATTTGATTAGTAACCTATTTTTAACAGCTCTCCCATGCTGTTGTCTCCACAATTTATTTATTAATAATAAAATATTATGAATTACGCTCCATTTCTAGTGACTCTGCTGAGTCATCAATTCCCACTTAGCATTAAATTTAACATAATGTCTCAGGAATAGAATAAAACAATTCCATAATTTTTACAAAATTGGGGTATGTGACATACACACCCTCTTAAAATGTAACATCCTCCTTGATGTTACTTATTCCTCATCCTCTGCAACCTTCTGGAACAGATTTGGGTATGCTTCCCGCATCTTACTTTCTAGTTCCTAGGTAGCTTCTTCAGGACTAAGGTGCTTCCATTGCACCTTCAGCTATCCAATTGTGCGATTCCGCAGAGTATTTACCCTCCTCCGAAGGATACAATCCGGTTCCACCAGAACTTCCCCTTCTGGTTCTACCTGTACAACGTTCCAATCAATCACATGAGTAGCATCATGAACATACGTTTTCAGAACATAAATATGAAAAACATTGTGCACTTTTAAATTAGGTGGTAATGCTAGCTGATAAGCAACTTGACCAATTCTAGATAAAATTTTAAACGGACCATAGTAACGTGGCGCTAACTTTGCACAACTCCCCAATCTTAGGGAGCTCTTCTTTGGTCTTACCTTTATGAACACATGTTCACCTACCTGGAACTCTTTAGGAGTTCTTTTCAAATCTGCTTGGCTCTTTTGTCGATCCTGGGCAATCTTCAAATTCCCCTGCACTTGTTTCACAATCTGTTCCATTTCTTTTAATAATTCAGGTCCTAACACTAATCTATCTACTGGATTATTCCAGGAGATAGGAGTGTTACATTTATGCCCATACAGAATTTCAAAAGGAATGAACTTAGCTGACGATTGATAGTTATTATTGTATGCAAATTCTGCTAGATGTAAATAATCTTCCCATTTACCTGGTTGATCCTTAACATACATTCTTAGCAGATCTTCCAATACCTGATTAACTCTTTCAGTCTATCCGTCCATCTGAGTATGGAAAGAAGTGCTGAAATTCAGTGTTGTGTTTAATCCCTTAAACAAAGATTTCCAGAAATTCCCTGTGAATTTAGGATCCCTGTGTGAAATAATAACCTTTGGGACACCATGTAACCGAACAATCTGCTTCAGAAATATATCAGCTATGTTTGCAGCCTTGTAAGTGGTTTTAACAGGAATAAAATGTGTTGATTTACTTAATTTATCTACTACCACCATAATTGAATCATTCTGATTTTGATTTCTGAGTAATCCAGTAATGAAATCTAAGCTGATTATTTCCCACTTCCAACTAGGAACAGGCAAAGGTTGCGGTAACCCAGCTGGATGTTGATGTTCTGTTTTCACTTGTTGACAGTCTAAACACCTAGCTATATACTCAGCTGCTTCAGATTTCATATTAGGCCAAAAATAATCTTTTCTCAACATGGTGACAGTCTTCTAGTAGCCTGGATACCCTGAGTAAGGGGTTTTATGAACTTCATCCAGAATTAACAATTTAACCTTAGATACATTAGGCACATACAGTCTGTCCTTAAACAATAAAAATCCATCTTTGTTTAGGCTAAAACCCTTTATTAAACTTTCTGTAGGTTCTTCTTTAGCTGTAGCTTGTAACTTTTGATAAATCTCATCTGATTTTATCCCTTCAGTCAACTGTTCATTTAAATCAGAAATGTAAGTACTGATAGCTGTTGTAAAATTTAGTTTTGCATTTCTGCTCAAAGCGTCAGCCACCTTATCTTCCTTTCCTTTTATGTGCTCAATTTTGAAATCGTATTCACTTAAGAAGGCCAACCATCTTGCTTGCCTTGCATTTAAGTTAGGCTGATCTAAAAGATATTTTAGACCATTATTATCAGTCATTAAAGTAAAATTTCTGCCTATTAAGTGGTGCCGCAAGATCTTTAAGGCATGACTAATAGCAGCCAGTTCTAAATCATAAGTGGCATATTTCTTTTCACGAATCTTCAGCTTCCTGGACTCATAGGCAATGACATGCCCATCGTGAGTCAACACTCCGACTAGACCGTCATTACAAGCATCGGTGCAAACCACGAAATCCTTATTAGGATCCGTTATTCTTAGAATAGGCGCAGTTGTTGATAAAGTCTTTAATTTCTTAAAGCTTTCTTCACATTTCAAGTTCCAATCAAACTTCTTGCCTTTCTTTTGCAAGGAAGTGATTGGGTTGGCTATTTTTGAAAAGCCTTCTATGAATCTCCGGTAATAACCGGTAATTGCCATGAAGGACCTAACATCTGTTACGTCTTTTGGTACTGGCCATTCTTCGATCGCCCGGATCTTTTCAGGATCAACTGAAATTCCTTCCTTAGTCACTACGTGACCTAAGTACTGGATTTCATCCTTGAAGAGATCACACTTACTGAACTTCGCAAAGAGCTACTGCTCTCGTAGTTCTTGTAAGACTATCCGTAAATGTTCTTTATGTTCCTCTTCATTTTTAGAATAAATTAAAATGTCATCGATGAATACGACGACAAATTTATCCAGGTATTTATGCATTATGTTATTTATTAGACACATAAAAATGGTTGGGGCATTAGTAAGCCCAAATGGCATTACGACAAATTCGTAATGTGCTTACCTTGTTCTAAAAGCTGTCTTGAATATGTCTTCTTCTTTAATTCTCACCTGATGATAGCCTGATCTCAGGTCTGTCTTAGAGAACACCGTAGCTCCACGTAGCTGATCAAATAGATCATCTATGCGAGGAAATGGATATCTGTTTTTAATTGTCATCTTATTTAGTTGACGGTAATCTATGCAAAGTCGCATAGTTCTGTCCTTCTTTTTAACAAAGATTACGGGTGCTCCCCAAGGGGACACACTGGGTCGAATGTAATTCTTATCTATTAATTCCTTTAACTATGTTTTTAATTCGTTAAGCTCCAGAATATTCATACGATACGGAGCCTTTGAACTAGGTACAGCACCTGGTACCAGCTCAATTGTGAAATCCAGTTCTCTCTTGGGAGGTAATCCTGGAATTTCCTCCGGAAAAACATCAGTAAATTCATTTACTACAGGAAGATCCTCAACTTTTATATTTCTTATTTCAGACTTAACTGCCTCATCTGTAATAGTTACAGCATAGGAATTCCACCCTTTTCTGACTGCTCTTTTAAGTTGTAAAGTAGAAATTTGCCTGATTACAGTTTTCTTAGGAATACCCTTAACCGTTACAGGCTGTTCATTATTATTCCCACATGTGAAGGTTTTATCAAAACAGTTTAAAACTACCTTATGCTATTCTAACCAGTCCATACCAATAAGTATGTCATACGAGCCAAGTGGCAAAACATTTAATTTAACAGTAGTTTTAAAATCATTCATATTTAGAGCACATTCCTTAACATAACAGTTCACCTTCCTTTTTGCCCCAGTAGCTAGTTGTACTGACCAAGAGTTATCAAATCTTTCAACAATCAGATTACACTTTTCTACTATCTGCGGTGAAATATAAATAAGGCTTGCACCTGGATCTATTAAAATAGTTACAGGGGTTTTGTTAACCATACCTCCTACTTCCACCATGGAAGTTTGATAATCAGCTTGGCGGTTCTCCAACGCTGCATTGATTCGGGGCATGGTCCTTACAAAGTCTCCAAAAGTCATTTCATCTTGTACAGTATGAATATTGCTATTTGGTTTCTTTTGATTTGGGAAAAATGAAGCATAGTGTGGGCCATTGCATTCCCAGCACTTAACAAGATCCTTTCGTTCAAAATTCTTAGTGAAATTTCCATGATTGTTAGAAGCCTCCTTGCTGCCCTTGAAGTTGTTGGGATTATTAGCAGATCCATTTTTGCTTCCTTGGAAGTTTTTATCATTAAAATGGTTTTTGTTCTTGTTATTCTTGAAATTTTTATGGGGTACAAACTCCTTTTTCTTGAACTCAAGTTGATTAATGTTCTTTTTAGCCTTCCAGTTGGCTATTCCTTCTTTCTTTTTGTTCTGTTCAAAACAGAAATTAGCCTTTTGCATAGCTTCTTCCAGAGTTTTGGGGTTATCCTATTCGATCTTGTCCTTTATATGATAGGGCAGGCAGCTGAGAAACCGCTGTATTTTAGGTTTCTCTTCAACAAAATACGGCACATATCTTAATAGCCTTAAGAACTTACTGTTTAAGTCCTTCATCGTCATAGATCCTAGCTTTAACTCATAAAATTCCTTGGCCCTTTCTTCATAGTATTGTTCGGACATAAATTTCTTTTTGAAGTACCTTTTAAAGGTACTCCAATTGACCTCTTTTTGTTTAATCCCCTTGACCGTTTTCAAATCTTGCCACCATATATCTGCCTTTCTAGAAAGGTTATAGATGGCCATTCTCGCCTTCAGCTGATTTGAATAGTTGTATATGAAAATATTTCATCATCCCGGATAACTAGGATTCTGCCTCTTCTCATGTTTCAGATTCCCCATTGAAAGTTGGGGGTTTTATTTTCTTGAACTCCCCAGAAATCTCTTCATAAGGCCTGTACTTTTTCTTTCTGTTATACAACTCAGCCTCACTACTGTCACTAGTAGTGTGATAGCTTTGTTGTTCTCTTCTTCCTTCAGATGATGAACTGCTGTTCGATTTAGCTAGTTTCATCTTTTTAGACCCTTTTTGATGGCTAGCTCCTTCAGATTCAGATCTTTTGCTTCTCCCTTCTGGCTGAAATTTTTCTGTAAAAATTTGATTTAACTGCTCTTGAGTTTTCAGAATCCTTTCATTATCCTTCTTGACCGATTCTATCTCGGTATTTAAACCCTTTATAGTCTGCATCAGCTCTGAGGAGTCAGAAATTACCTCCTCTATCACAGGTTCTCTAGACATCTGTCTTGTCTCAGTGTTTGGAGATTCCTCCTCAGCATATTCTCGTAGCTTCTCCATACCTGCCTGTTAGATTCAGAAAAGGAAATTTTCTGCTCTTTTACATGAAACAAAAATACAAGTTAGTACATTATATCTATATATAATTTTTTTTATTATTATTATTGTTACCATCCTGCGGAAACTAGTTGGGCTGCAACCAGGCCTAGTATTTGAACAATGCTTTGATACCACATGTCAACACCCCAATTTTTTTGAAAAATTTAAAATTTTTAATAAAGCATGTAATATGATTAAATGCAGTCATTTAACTGTTTGATTAGCTTAAGTGATCATAAGTGTGTCTGAAGGATCTTTTATTATACTTTAATTTTTATATGAGTTTCTTTACAGTTACTGATTGTTTTCTGTTTTGCAACCACAAGGGGGAATTGCCATAGCGGACTGGACTTACTTAGCTTCTGAGGTAATGCAACAGGTTTTCTTTCTCTTACAAATATACAGGTAATGTTCGGGTCGCTGCAAACAAATCTTTAAAGTATTATAAATCAATTAGCTGTACCAAATCATTCAGTAAAAAGTCTAAGCATGCTAGCCAGGTTATCAAGTGTTTTAAAGGTAGAACCCGTCCTGTGATCTTCTTAAAATCTTACTGATAGAGAGTTAGAAATTACTAGAGAATATGATAGCTATGTTTCTTGAGAATAAATAAATAAAAACTCTGTGGAATATTTGTCCTTTGATGATATTACTGTAATGCAAAAATACTTCATAACTAGCATGTAGAATAGAACTGGGTTACCATATTCAGACCAATTTTTACTCATCTGTTGTTACTGTATCATGCATGTATAAATTTGAAATATATTTTCGATTTACAGTTTTAAATGCAAAGGAACCATCTGATACATGTCTCCTTTTAACATTTTAAGAGTTTGGCATTGATTAGAAACTACTTCTATTTGTATGATCGACGATTGAGGAAATCTATAACACTTTTTGTCTTAGTCCTAATTTATCACGATTGAATTCGTTTATGATTTTCCAGACTATACTTCCAAAAGGAATGGTTATAATAATTCGCATAATTCTATCTAACATACATTTCACGTATACGTTCTTTGTACTTCTTGAACATGAAGAGTAACAAAGTCTACTTGTCCATACGAGGAATCTGAGTCTATTAATAGATTGTTATTAATTTGTAACAACAATTGAAATGGACTAGAGTAACCCTAATCCAAAAATGCGAGTTATGTAACTTGAATATTACAAGTTTAAGTCACCTAAAGGAGGAATGGCACGTCCTATGTCTTTTGTTCAATGCTATCTCAATTAACATTAAATAAGTAGAATTGTCAATCACTTATGCCCAACATCACTACACTATCTTAGAGACTTGAAAGAGATGCAATATCTCTTGTCTTTTCACACGAGGCTAGGGTATATAGAAAAATAGTGATAGTTTTTGCTATCAGCATATGACTCACTTGAAAACTACCTCCTTATAATTTTTAAATTTAACAAGTTCTCTAAGTCTAAATAGACTTCAAGATTCAATCTTGTTCACTATTGACAAATTGCATGGTTTTATTGATTGTAGGGCATGTGTTAATGTTCACTTATGCAAGTTCGAAAGCATTGTTTTCAATATGAAATAATGGCAAGTTTAAACTATGGTGCCATGACCATAAAAGAATATCCATGCTATGATTTTAGTTGACAAACAAATAATTGGAATCTCATCATGGGTTTGGAATGTCGACCCACTGCATGGGAAAAATTAAAATGCTACGTGGTCACTCTTGAGCCACGTGTTTGGTGATATAAAACAGTTGACCAAACCCTACTTGGCCATTTCTCCTTTGCCTTCGGGCTCGGTCGCTCTGTGAACCCTCCTGGTCCAGTCTCTGTTGTTCACTGTGTGCTAGCAGCTTCTATGCTGCTTCAGGCCTTCGGGCTTGTCCATTGTATTGTTTTGGAATCATTCTATTTGGTTGTTGGAAACTATAAGTTTGTTATAAACCTAGGGTTTATCCTTTTGTTACCGATATTAACCCTGTCACGACGTGACTGCATCTCTCGGCTTAGTTCTGTCAAGGCTTCCTTCGTGGAAGGTACCCTTTGCTTCAGCCAGCTCGTTCTTTTGGTAACGAAGGTGGGGTTTACACTTATTATGTTCATGGTTAGCAGGCTGTTAAAATGACAGAGCTCCTTTGAAAGTCATTGGTAAGCTATAGGTTTTTATTTCGACTCTCCAGTTTGTTTTTAAATAAAATTTTAGTTTAAACAATAATATGTATAAAGTTTTTAACCAACAAAATCTGTTGTTGCAGACCCTGGCTACTCTTGAAGGTGTACAAGACATAAACTTCGGCGGTTCGCTTTACCGGGTAAGCCTGGTTTTCACCATGGCGTTTCCTCGTTGCTAGTTGTTAGGGTGGTTAGGGTTTTGGTCGGTGTGAGGTGACTCCGGGGTCCCTCAGCTCTGTTCAAACTTTGGAACTGTTTTTTTTAACAAGTTCTTTAAAATAGGTTTACTCTGTGTTGTGAGAGGGATGTTATGGCTTCGGTCAATTTTTGTAAGTTATTCGCCTTTCTGTGATGTTTAAGAATTTTCTATAAAATAAAAATACAATGTAAATACAAAGGGAACAACGGCTGTAAGCCTGTCTGTAGAAGAAGTTACAGCCTCGATAATTTTTTTGTTTTGTTGCTAAACTCTTAAATTATTTAGGGTTTTCACCCCAGTTTTTATAATATGACTTATTAAAAGTTATCCTGTATATTTAAGCTGGTGTGTGGTGTGTATTTTTAATTCCATGTTGTCAAAAATCATCTATTTTATGAACTTGAGCTGCGGCCGTAAGTGAAATCGTTGTTTTAGATCTTATTATTTAATTTACTTGAAAAACTGGAATGATAGGATTCAATTCGAATTTCTCTGTTGTGATTTTATTTAGTAGCTTATCCTGTCGTTAAGATTATGAATCTGTCGGTGATTGCGAGTCAAGTGAATGATGTTACTATAGTGTTTTAAGCTCGACAATGAGCTAGAAAACTGTTCTGTTAACCCTACTGTTTTTAAATTAATAGCTAGGTTATTTAAACTGTTGATATTCGCTCTGTGATAAACTTCTGATAGGGTTTTTACACATTGATTTACTGGATAGGTTATGACTGGATAACTTTTAACTAGGGTTTGTGTATTAATTTAATTAATAGACTAAGATTGGTTAATTTTTTTACTAGGGTTTATACCTTGACATAGATGTTCGAACTATGGCTACAATTCTTCAGCAATGTCATTGAAAATGATATAAATACTGTAAAATAACTAGTTATATTTTATTACTGTCTCATATACTTGTTTAATCGATTTTGTATTTACAGAGAAATAATTACTGTATACATAAAGCTTACTAATCTATTTAGCAAATACGATTAAACTAGGTTTATAAGTGTATTAATAACTAGTACTTAAAGTCTTACTGTTGTATTGAATGCTTATTAAATATATTATTAGCATTATATTAATGGTATTGCTTCTTACTAGGGATGCTGAAAAACACAGTAACTCAACCAAATTTAACTACTGCCATTCTAAAATACTCACTTAACTAGCTAATTACTCTTAAGACATATAGAAGATAAAAACAACATAGATTCATTCATATTTAATAAACATAGAGAAATAGATGGCAGAACCTGTTTAAGCTATGGACAACAACATCAATGGGAGGCAGTTCCTCCCTACCAACTCCTGGAAAGTGCTCAGACAACAACTTCTCAGGACCCCCGAGCTTGCTCTGGTCTCCTTGGCTGGAACTAGGTGCAGGAAAGTAAATTGTCTCAGCCCAAACAGCTATAATGGAACCAAGTTACTGCGGCATTCCTCTCAAACAACTTCCTTACTGTATTTCCCTCTTCCTCAAATGAATTTCCCGAATAACATTCACCTGAATGCATTCTCTCTGGAAAATTTCCGAGCCCCCAACTTTGTTCATTGAGTTCTTTTTAAAATATTGCCTAGGTCTTTGTTGGGTTAACTGTCATTAATGATCCACCTGCTCTGATTCCACTTTCTTGGGGAATCATGACCCCAAATATAGGGAAGTTGCCACCTGCAACTTAGGAAGTGTTTGAGGATGCTGCCACTTGTCTTTTGCCTTTCCACCTAGTTCCATCCACCAGTTTTATCAGTAACCTCTTTTTAACAACTCTCCCATGCTGTTGTCTCCACAATTTATTTATTAATAATAAAATATTCTAAATTACACTCCATTTCTAGTGACTCTATTGAGTCATCAATTCCTACTTAGCATTAAATTTAACATAATGTTACAGGAATATAATAAAACAATTACATAATTTTTACAAAATTGGGGTATGTGACAAGTAGTATATTGTTCAATGCTCTATGAATGTTTACACTCAGCATGATATATTGTAGGAATACAAATATGCATACAAGCAATATCATTTACAACTCAAATAGTTATCTTTTATGTTTGTGTGGTTGCTTCTCGCTTGATCTTCTATATGTCTTTTGAACTTCTATTCATTTTGTACCATTGTGCATGCTCAAGTGTGCACTAGTGTCATCATCATGATCTCATACACAAACATACATTCATTAGTATATTCAAAACATTCTAATTCTAAATAATCTTGAATATGTATAGTCATGATCATTAGTATTCAGGGTTTCAAGGAAGTCTTCTTTTACTCATGCATATTCTTGTTTGATCATAGTACTCTTCTGGTTAATTAAATCATCAAGATAAGAGACATAATATGCATAAACCCTTGATTACTAAATTTATGAATAAGCATAACCAATCATACCAAGTATATTTATATAAGGGATCTTAACACAAGGTAAGATTCTAACTTTACATAGGAAAGCATACTTGGATTAGTATACCTGCTTAGTTATGTACAACATACCTAAACAATCTCCTCAATGATTTAGAGATCCTGAACTAGAACTTGCATGTCTCATAGGTTAAGCATAATATAACAAAGTCATACATACCTCGTAAGTAGAACAAAGATTATGGATGAGTCTTTATCTTCATGTTGTCATGTTCATGGAACTTGATTTGTCTTTTGTGATGTACCTGTATCTTGTTAGCAGACAACATCAACCTCACACAACACCATAATGTATTAGTACAATCATATAGCCCTAATAAATGAATATATGCATTCATACTGTTACTAGGGTGATAAGACAATTCTAACATTAAACAAGATTGTACTAATAAATAATGTGAAGACAAACACATTATGAACTTAATCAAGAATCGGATTTCAAGACATACCTGAACCTCCTTAAGTCATACCTGTCGAGACTTCTTGTAGTTTTCTTAGCCTCAACTCCCTCTGAAACTTGATCTGGAGCTTGATTAGGGCTTGCTAGAGAAAACCTAGAAATTCAATCTTTGACTTTCACACTTCTGAATGGATGGAAGGATGTGTCTTGCTGAGCTAATCAAACTAGCATAATTCAATTTTGAAATCTCCAAAATTTGACCACTCAAAATTGCCTTCGAAACTTCTGGATCTTCTGGACAGGAACCCGAACTAGGGTTTGATGAAGCCCACCCTTATGTCCAATCAAAAGGTTCGATCCAAGGCTCTAAACTCTTATTTTTCTGAGGAGCTTCCAACTGTGGTTACCGACTTTAAAAATTCCAACTTTTGTTGAAGCCCTAATTTTCATCTTTCCGATCAAAATACTGAACTGCGGTTTGATCAAGCCCGGTCTTCTACCCAACCAAAAAGTTCGATCTTGGTATCTAAATTTCGATTTTCCTGAGTAGCATTCAGCTGTGGATTTCGATTCCAAAAATTCTAACTTTCTCCGAAACCCTAAATTTCGGAAGCCATGAATGAAGGTACTCCAAAAATAATTCTGTTTTGACAGAAATATGTACCTGATTGTTTCTGCTGTAACTCCGAAATTTTTGCTCCATAGGATTTGAAAACTTTTTCTGTGGTAGCTTGACCTGTCATCTTTCCATCCCGACAGGTTTGACCTCAATTGGATTTTTTGAGAGAGAGTTATGCCAAGTGTCGCAACGTGACCTGTTTATGTGGTAAAAAAGGAGATTGCACTTGTACGGCGTGCCATGTGTCACTGGTTCAACTTCGGCCTCTGAAAACGTTTCCTGAGATATTACATTCTGTGTACTACATGTCACTTTTTACGAAATTTTATTTGGAGCTTCCTATCCCAAGTTATTCCAAGTGTCGCAACGTGACCTGTTTATGGGATAAAACAGGAGAGTGAACTTGTACGGCGTGCCACGTGTCACTAGGTCAACTTCGGCCTCTGAAAAAGTTTCCTAAGATATTACAGTCTGTTTAATACCTGCCACTTTTTATGAAATTTCATTTGGAGCTTCCTAGCCCAAGTTATGACATTTTTTCCTAGGTCACCTGATTTTGACTGAGATCTGGAAGAGGCAGAAACCCTAACTTGTACTGATCATAACTTACAAAGTACAACGAATATGAAGGTTCCCTTTGGACATAAGATACCTGGAGATGTTATGTACGACCTGTAAAGGTTTCAGATCCTGCAACTTCTCCAAAATGGATTTATGGAGAAAGTTCGACGATGACTGGTTTTTGCTATATAAAACCCTAACCTTCAAGTTGTCATGAGTAAAGCAAGTGTCGTAAGTGCCATACATTGCCTTCCTTCAGGTTAGCTCTGCTACCATGTTAAGATTTAATATGCTAAGATAGAAAATAGCAGCATTGCATTCCATTTCACAATAATAGCATATACAGGATCACTGAAAAAACAACAAGCACATCATAAACACAAGAGACACAAATTTATCCTGGGAAACCCTCATGGGGTAGAAAACCCAGTAAAGCTTCCTCAATATAGATGACCAGCAATATACAAAGATGCAAACCCTGAGCATAAGCTTCTTCTTCTCCATAGCAGACCTCTCCTCCATAAGTGCGTCATTCTCAAGTGAGTGAGTGTATGGAATGAGGAATACACCTCCTCTATTTATACACTACTCCGACTTGTCTTTTACACAAGACATGTAGGCTCGTATTTAACCAATGGGTTAAATACCCCACTACAACTGACTGGGTCGACCCCTCTAGGGTGGTCTAATAACCCTTTGACCCACATAACACACATAGGGCCGACCCCCACTAGGGAAGTCTAATAACCCAAGTTACCACATTCCGACGGAGGAATAAACATCTCCAGATATATAATAAGATCTTCACGGAGAAATGAAACATCTCCAGAATAATAAAGTACAAATATAATATTCTTTGAAGTTACAATATCTCAACAACTAGGAGGGCTAAAACTGCTCAGAAATAAGCTCCTGGGGCTAGCTAACTGAGGGCTAGGTGTTGAGACTGAGGATTGGGATGCATGCAATTGCATGTATGCATGCAAAATCACGACTGTATGCATTACTGAAAATTAAAAAATGGAAAATGCTGTTAGGACTAGGAGGGAGTATAGGAATATCCCAACACTCCTGGTGAACATCGAATAACATGAGGGTGTCGGGGTTTTCTTCGTATGAATGGTCATATGCTTGAGGAATTCCATGACAAACATCTTCAAAGACATTGTTCAGAATAACATAGGACTCTGAGAACTGATTTATGAGAAAGAACCATTTCCATTAACCCCCTAATTAAGTGATTTTAAACTCGAGAAGGATATGAATTAATCCATGGTGACACAAGATACGTTCATAATTTCGATTAGTATTCTGATAATGAGAAGACATGGATTTGAGAATCATGAGGAGGAAATATGGAAAATTAAGATCAAAACGTAGAAAGACGATGAATAAACATATATGATATTAGAGAACAAGATTGTATCTACCCTCACAGGTGATGAATTAATGAATAGGTACTAACATGTCTTGGAATTCACCCTTGAAAAGGATGAGAGGCATACCTTTATGACAATCGATTGTCTGAACCTGCTTAACAAGGAATTTACTCCACGGAAAGTTCTTTAGTTGAGAGTGCTTGAACCATCTTTCCCCTCTAGTGGGAAGTTCAATAGCCTGCACGATAAAATTGTTGAGATATTGTAACTTCAAAGAATATTATATTTGTACTTTATTATTCCGGAGATGTTTCATTCCTCCGTGAAGATCTTATTGTATATCCGGAGATGTTTATTCCTCCGTCGGAATGTGGTAACTCGGGTTATTAGACTTCCCTATTGGGGGTCGGCCCTGTATGTGTCATGTGGGTCAAAGGGTTATTAGACCACCCTAGAGGGGTCGGCCCAGTTAGTTGTAGTGGGGTATTTAACCCATTGGTTAAATACGAGCCTACATGTACTTGTGTAAAATACATGTCAGTGTAGTGTATAAATAGAGGAGCTATGTTCCTCATTACACACACTCACTCACTTGAGAAAGGCGCATTTGTGGAGGAGAGGTCTGCTATGAAGGAGAAGGAGCTTATGCTCAGGGTTTGCATCTTTGTATATTGCTGGTCATCTATATTGAGGAAGCTTTGCTGGGTTTTCTACCCCATGAGGGTTTCCCAGGATAAATCTCTGTCTCTTGTGTTTATGCTATGCTTGTTGTTTCTTCAGTGATCCTGTATATGCTATTATTGTGAAATGGAATGTAATGCTGCTATTTTCTGTCTTAGCATATTGAATTTTAACATGGTATCAGAGCTAACCTGAAGGAAGACAAGGTATGGCACTAAAGACACTTGCTTTACTTACGACAATTTGAAGGTTAGGGTTTTACATAGCAAAAACCAGTCATCGTAGCACTTTCGCTATAAATCCGAGTTGGCGAAGTTTTCGGATCTGAAATTGTTACAGGACAAAGCTAAAATCTCCAGGTACCTTGTTTCCAAAGGAAAACCTCTAATTCGTTGTAATTTGTGATTTATGATCTGTACAATATAGGGTTTCTGCCTCTTCCAGATCTGAGTCAAAATCAGGTGACCTTGGGAAAAAGGTAATAACATGGGATAGGAAGCTCCAAATTAAATTTCGTGAAAAGCGACAGGTAGTAAACAGACTGTACTATCTCAGAAAACTTTTTCAGAGGCCGAAGTTGAACCAGTGACACGTGGCACGCCGTACAAGTTCGCTCTCCTGTATTATCTCATAAACAGGTCACGTTGCGACACTTGGCATAACTCTCTCTCAGAGAATCCAATTGAGGTCAGACATATCAGGATGGAAAGATAACAGGCCAAGATATCTCAGAAAACTTTTTCAGAGGCGGAAGGTCAAACAGTGACACGTGGCACGCCGTACAAGTTTGCTCTCCTGTATTTTCCCAAAACAGGTCACGTTGCGACATTTGGCATAACTCTCTCTGAGAACATCCAATTGAGGTCAAACCTATCAGGATGGAAAGCTAACAGGTCAGGCTATCTCAAAAAACTTTTTCAGACCTTTTGGATCAAAAATTTTAGAGTTACACCAGAAACAATCAGGTACATATTTCTGTCAAAACAGAATTATTTTTTGGTACCTTCATTCATGGCTTCCGAAATTTAGGGCTTTGAAGAAAGTTGGAATTTTTGTAATCGGAGACCATGGCTGGATGCTACTCATAAAAATAGAAATTTAGAGACCAAGATCAGAATTTTTGGTTGGGAAGAAGGCCGAGCTTGATTAGACCCTAGTTCGGGACTTTGATCAGAAAAGCGGAAAATTAGGGCTTCTGTAAAAATGGGAATTTTTTAAATCTGTGACCACGGCTGGAAGCTCCTCAGAAAGATAGAAGCTTAGAGCTTTGGATCAAACTTTTTGATGGGGCAAAAGAGTGGGCTTCATCAAACCCCAGTTCAGGGTCACGTCCAGTGAATCCGAAAGTTTCAAAGGCAAAATTGAGGAGTAAAACTTTGCAGTTTTCAAATTCTGAATATATCAGTTTGATCAGCTCATCAAGGCGCATATTTCTATCCTTTCGGAAGTTTGAAATTCAAAGTTTGAATTTTTGGGGTTTCTCTGTCAAACCCATATCCAGCTCCAGGTCCAGTTCTTGCAAATCAAGTGGATAGGGTTAATCCTAGAAGAAGATGGATTGGTCACCTACATAAGTGAAGGAGTTCATGTTTCAGAGGGAGATGAGGCTAAGACTTTACATAAGGAGATTACAAGCGATCTCGATAGGTATGACTCATCGAGGTATGTTTTGAGATTTGTTCATGATTAAGTTTATGGTATGTTTGTCTTCATGCTATTATAGTTAGTACAATCTTGATTTTAGATTTGTTGTATCACCTTAAAAAAATTATGAATGCATGATAGAAGATATTCATTGGTTAGGGTATTGACACTTATGATTGTACTAATGCATTATGGTGTTGTGTGAGGTTGATGTTGTCTGCTAACAAGATACAGGTACATCACAAAAGACAAATCAGGCTCAATGACCATGAAAACATGAAGACAAAGACTCATCCATAATCTTTGTTCTACTTACGAGGTATGTATGACTTTGTTATATTATGCTTAACCTATGAGACATGCAGGTTCTAGCTCAGGATCTCTAAATCATTGAAGAGATTGTTTAGGTATGTTGTACATAACCAAGTAGGTATACTAATCCAGGTATGTTTCCCATGAATCTTACCTTGTGTTAGGATCCCTTATATAAGTATACTTGGAATGATTGGTTATGCTTATTCATAAAGTTAGTAATCAAAGGATTATGCATATTATATCTTTTATCAATGATATGCATGAATAAAAGAAGACTTCCCTGAAATCTTGAATACTAATGTTTATTAACTATAATCATGACTATACATTTTCAAGATTATTTAGTACTATAATGTTTTGATAGCATTTAGAATATACTAATGAGTGTATGTTTGTGTATGAGATCATGAGGATGACTCTTGAGCATGCACAGTGGTACAGAATGAATAGAAGTTCAAAAGACATACAGAAGATCAAGCGGGAGGCAGCCACACAAACATAAAAGATAAGTATTTGAGTTGCTATTTGAAATAGTAATGATATTGCCTGTAATAGGTTGTACGCATATTTGTATTCCTAGAATATATAATGCTGAGTGTAAACATTCATAGAGTATTGAACAGTATACAACTAATGTGCATATGTTTGGACAAACATTCCATTGTTGCTTGTCTAGAATGAAACCTCTTTGCTGACATGCTGAGAGTTGTGCACACTCTCGATAGTATGTTCTGGTAAAGATGGAAGGCATCTAGATAACCACTGTATGCATACAGGATATGAGAAAGTGTTGTGCCAAAGTATTGGTCAAAATAGTTGCATCACTATGTAAATGATATCTGTATGCATAATAGGTTATCTTTTGATGATCATGAAGTTTTACTAATCATGTACTTAATTTTGATTTGTAGGAAAGGCCATGAAGAATGATGGACACCGTACAAGTGGTGGATGTTCAAACAAGAAGATTTACAAATCAAGGCCCATGGCTAGAAGATTCTCTTAGAAAGGGGAAGAGAATCACGACAAGATGTTTGCTCCAAGTATGGTGTAATTAAAGAAGAAGTATGAATCAGGTTCTGTATAGGTACCTAGGATCGATAATAAATTGATAAGCTTAATGATCACCATGGGTGATGTGGATCTCAACCTTTGCTACAAGGTTGAATATGATACACATATGACATGGATGCAAGAAGGAACTCACCACAGAGTTCGAATGATATTGAGGCTCATATCATTAGACCCATCTAACGAGAGATGGCACAGATAGATATGCAGAAGATCATTCAATGCAGAAATGAAAATTGAAAGATCTCAAATTGATGCTTTACTTCCTAGGTCTGGAAGTATGGCAAGGCTCAGAAGGAATATTTCTCAACCAGGGAAAGTATGATGAGAAATGTGACTTGAGGTGTTGGAATGGCCACTCTTATGGATTCCAACTTGAAGCTGTTAGGGGATAACTCATCAGAGTTAGTGGATATAACTCTGTACAGTCAAATTATTGGGTCTTTGATATATCTAACATATACTAGGTTAGATATATGCTTTGTTATGAATACCTTGAGTTAGTATCTAGTGGAAACTAGATGTGTTTACCTGATAGTTGCAAAGTATGTGATGAGGCACATAAAGGACACGATAGAATTTGATCTATGCTATCTTGAAGATCATGACTTCAGATGGCTATTCAGATTCTGTTTGGGCAGGAAGTGTATCAGACAAGAAGAACACATCGAGAGGATGTTATTGTCTGGGATTAGCCATGATCTCGTGGTTTAGCTGGAAGCAGTCTAGTGTGGCTCTCAGCACAAGCGGAATATATGGCTGCTTGCTCTGCTAGTTGTGAAGAAGTTTGGCTTTAGGATTGTTTGACTTAGAGATAGAACCATCTGAGATCCTATGTGATAATTAGAGTTGTATCAAGATGACATAGAATCTTGTGTTCCATGATAAGTCAAAGAACATAGGGAACTAACAAGCTATGACGCAGAAAGGAACTCTAAAAGTTTGATTTTGTAACAGGTTACCGTTGTACTAACCAAACCTCCACATCAAGTGAAGAAGTTACCAACCAAACCTCTGTCTCGAGTAAAGTTTGAATACTTCCGAGACAAGCTTGGTGTAGTTTAAAAGGATCCTCCTAGAAAGGGGGAGTAGCATGATTCCTGATGGCAAGCAAGTCTCATCAATAATGAGACTTCACCTAGTCACTTAGAAATAGTTAGATTTAGGACTATTTTTTTATTTTCATTTAGTTTTACTCTTACATAATTTTGATGTTAGATGTATTAGTGAGAATACATGCTAGATGTATAAATGCTTTTGATGTTAGATGTATACATGATTTTGATGATAGATGTATTAGTGAGAATACATGCTAGATGTATACATGCTTTTGATGTTAGATGATAGATGTATTAGTGAGAATACATGCTAGATGTATACATGCTTTTGATGTTAGATGAATACATGATTTTGATGTTAGATGTATTAGTGAGAATACATGCTAGATGTATACATGCTTTTGATGTTAGATGTATACATGATTTTGATGATAGATGTATTAGTGAGAATACATGCTAGATGTATACATGCTTTTGATGTTAGATGATAGATGTATTAGTGAGAATACATGCTAGATGTATACATGCTTTTGATGTTAGATGAATACATGATTTTGATGATAGATGTATTAGTGAGAATACATGCTAGATGTATACATGCTTTTGATGTTAGATGTATACATGATTTTGATGATAGATGTATTAGTGAGAATACATGCTAGATGTATACATGCTTTTGATGTTAGATGTATACATGATTTGATGATAGATGTATTAGTGAGAATACATGCTTTTGATGACAGATGTATACATGCTTTTAGATGTATTAGTAAGAATACATGCTTTTGATGTATGATGTATACATGCTGTTGATGCTAGATATTGATTATGTACTTGTATGGATGAGGATACTTGTACTTGTATTGATGAGAATACAGTTGAGGGGATTGGATCATCCCTGGACTTTCAGTCCTAAAGAGAGCCGTAGACGTGAGGTCTCCGAGAATGAAGTCCTTAGTGGACAGTTGAGGGGATTGGATCATCCCTGGACTTTTAGTCCTAAAGAGAGCCGTAGACGTGAGGTCTCCGAGAATGAAGTCCTTAGTGGACAGTTGAGGGGATTGGATCATCCCTGGACTTTCAGTCCTAAAGAGAGCCGTAGACTGGGTCTCCGATAATAAAAGTCCTGAATGAACAGGCAGGGGATTGTATCGTCCCCGGACTGAGGTCCCAGAATAGAACCGTAGACTGGGTCTTCGATAATAAAAGTCCTGAATGAACAGGCAGGGGATTGTATTGTCCTCGGACTGAGGTCCCAGAATAGAACCGTAGATTGGGTCTCCGATAATGAAGTCCTGAATGAACAGGCAGGGGATTGTATCGTCCCCGGACTGAGGTTCCAGAATAGAACCGTAGACTGGGTCTCCGATAATGAAGTCCTGAATGAACAGGCAGGGGATTGTATCGTCCCCGAACTGAGGTCCCAGAATAGAACCGTAGACTGGGTCTCCGATAATGAAGTCCTGAATGAACAGGTAGGGGATTGTATCGTCCCCGGACTGAGGTCCCAGAATAGAACCGTAGACTGGGTCTCCGATAATGAAGTCCTGAATGAACAGGTAGGGGATTGTATCGTCCCCGGACTGAGGTCCCAGAATAGAACCGTAGACTGGGTCTTCGAAAAATGAAGTCCTGAATGAACAGGCAGGGGATTGCATCGTCCCCGGACTGAGGTCCCAGAATTGATCCGTAGACTGAAGTCTCTGAGAACTGAAGATTGGATTGTATCATCCATGGACCTATGTCCTAAAAAGAGCAGGATTGATCATCCTAGGAATATGATCGTGTGATGACGATGCTGATGATCGTGTGATGACGATGCTGATGATCGCTGCTGATGATCGTGTGATGACGATGCTGATGATCGTATGATGACAATGCTGATGACGATGCTGATGATCGTGTGATGACGATGCTGATGATCGTATGATGACAATGCTGATGACGATGCTGATGATCGTGTGATGACGATGTTGTTGATCGCGTGATGACGATGCTGCTGATCGTGTGATGACGATGCTGCTGATCGTGTGATGACGATGCTGCTGATCGTGTGATGATGATGCTGCTGATCGTGTGATGACGATGCTGCTGATCGTATGAAGACGATGCTAAAGATCGTGATGTTGATGATTGATGTTGACAGTGATGTTCCAGTAACTGCTTGAGTTACTGATGATGTTGAGAAAGCTTCCAGTGATTTATAGATGTATCATGTATGATGACTCCTTGCAGATGTTGTTAAAATATCCTTCTCGTTAAGGGGGAGTGTTGAGATATTGTAACTTCAAAGAATATTATATTTGTACTTTATTATTCCGGAGATGTTTCATTCCTCCGTGAAGATCTTATTGTATATCCGGAGATGTTTATTCCTCCGTCGGAATGTGGTAACTCGGGTTATTAGACTTCCCTATTGGGGGTCGGCCCTGTATGTGTCATGTGGGTCAAAGGGTTATTAGACCACCCTAGAGGGGTCGGCCCAGTTAGTTGTAGTGGGGTATTTAACCCATTGGTTAAATACGAGCCTACATGTACTTGTGTAAAATACATGTCAGTGTAGTGTATAAATAGAGGAGGTATGTTCCTCATTACACACACTCACTCACTTGAGAAAGGCGCATTTGTGGAGGAGAGGTCTGCTATGAAGGAGAAGGAGCTTATGCTCAGGGTTTGCATCTTTGTATATTGCTGGTCATCTATATTGAGGAAGCTTTGTTGGGTTTTCTACCCCATGAGGGTTTCCCAGGATAAATCTCTGTCTCTTATGTTTATGCTATGCTTGTTGTTTCTTCAGTGATCCTGTATATGCTATTATTGTGAAATGGAATGTAATGCTGCTATTTTCTGTCTTAGCATATTGAATTTTAACAAAAATCCTCATCCACCATCAATTCTATATCACCTATATTGACCCTCTCTTCGTTGAATGATTGGGAGAAATCAATGGTAACCGTTTTATGGTGGCCATTAAACTTATGTAAGATTTTCATCCACCCTACATTCAAGAACCATTTGCAAACTAGGTCATCAGATTCAATCATCTTTGTACCCTCTGGCTCGACTCTATTAATCATTCCCATGGATAATTGGAAGCTATTGATAGTAATAATGGGCAATACAACTCATGATTGAAGCAAGGGTTGCCAACTAATAGCCCAATGACAATGGAGATTGCAAAAACCAATAGGAGGAATTGTAACCAAAACCTTGAATAGAAGAGAAAGGGTTTCCATGAAGTCACCCGATAGGGAAAAACACTCAAACCTTCCAACAACTTTGTTTCCATTCAACACACCAAACCATGAGTGCATTGATTGAACATACAAGGGGTGGAGTTATTAACCAGTACTGATAAACAATACGTGTTAATGGTTTATAGTGTAAGAGTCCAACTCACCCTTATGGACATCAAACCTCATGTTTTATCTCGTGACACGATGTAAGGTCAAGTTAAATCATACTAGCTGGCGATCATAATGGACTTAAATGGTGAATATTGTTTCAAATCAAAAAGACATGCTAAAAATGGTTTGGTTTTGTGGTTATTAAAAGTTGGGACAACCAATATTTATTAGAAAATAATATTTAAAAATGGTATCCACTGCATCTATTCCTATAGTTTACTGTCTAAAAAGATTTTAGTTAAAACTGATTAGTAACTATAAAAATGTTTGTGGTCACATGGCAACGAAATTGTCAAAAAATAGGCAAAATGGTTACCCAACTTCATGTTTTCACCCATAATCATAGTATATGTTATGCTTCGTTTTAGGTTTCAAATTCATAGTGGCTATCGTGATAGCATGCAAGTAAGTTTGGATAAACCCCACTCTTATAATATGAAATGATATTGCTTGGAGAATCTTAACATTAATTGAATAACAAGGTGTGGATCATAATAAAAATCATAGTAACAAAGTTATACCAAGGGTGGGTAATTAAATAAGAACGAAAGCAATTAAAATTTAATAAACTCTTCATTATCAAATTCGAAAAGAATGATACTTAGGAAAATTTCAAACAATTTCAAGGAACTTGCTACTTGAAGAAGACTACTATGAATATGCAAATAATAATTTAATCCTTGTCCTCGATCAATTAGTAACAAGAATGAAACGCCGAATATCCCCATATCCTTGCTACTTCTAAAAGAAAAATGACATAATCGAGATCACTTTGGATTTCATGCTTTTAGTAATGAAATCCAAATTCGATCAAAATAAAAAATTTGTATGATTATTCAATAGATAATGCATGAGTGAAAATACTCATATCGTTTGACCAGTGAGTTGATCATAATTGAATGATTGTGACTCTACATAAAACAAAAAAACTGAAACCAAAACTAAAAATGGAAGACTCAACATTTTACCGCTTATTGGATCTTAACAATACCCCTGCAAGCATAAATCTTAAATAATATTACAAAAATAAAGCTTTAATTGAAAATTTTAATGTAGGGGGCCTTTATTTTCCCATAAATGAAGGGTAGTTGTTGCGACACCAAAAAACACTCAATCAACTATGAAAGCCCTATCATTGGTCATGCCACATCGAGATTTAAGTGAAGGGGAAGAAAACTAAATAAAACCATCCAAATAACTTCTTCAAGGAAAATAGTACCATTAACGAACATCATCATGAAGGTATCGATAGGCATTCAAGCAATCGTACTTTGCTCATATTATTCATCATTCAAATATTGATCTAGGTGAAAATCAAAAACCCAAAATTTAGCATGGGGGTTGCTTTTCTAGTCCAAGGTCAAGAAAAGTAGGCAAAGCTATTATGGCCACAACACACTCCTATTATGGCCACAACACACTCCTAATGGGTTGGATGCACCACTCCAAAATTGACCAAATATCCACGGGTGAGCACCAATACTTTCCTTATCATATCCATCGATAAAAGACTACGAGGACATTTTTGCGTATCTATCAATCTCTACTAATTTATAACAACTCCAAAATACCATAAAAAACAATTCTTTTCGAAATAAATGCAGTCATTACTCATCTTCTTAACTTGTCAGTTGTTGCAAAAGCATAAGAGCAACCTTACTCTAATGTTGGACTATTTGTTAATATTATTTCAATGTTAAGTTCACAGATTTAAAGTGACCACGTGGATCTTCTTATTCTTTTGTCGAGGGCCTTAAATTTGTATAGAATACCCTTCTTTAGATTTAACGTAGTGATCATTTCTTACTTCAATAATTATGTCGTAATTAAAAGGTCTTCAATATAAAGTATTCTTCCCACCCATAAAATTATAATCGTGTTTAAAAAATTACTTCCATTAGGGTTCAATCCTGGGTAAAATAATATGCCTTGTTATTGCATTACAATATATTTGGTATACATGTTCTGGTTAAGTGGAAGGGTTTCATGACCCTTGGGGTTCATCCCTAAATGAATGTACATTTGATAATAATGTTATGATGCATTTATAGTTTGTTTATGTGTATAGTATTTACATAATAGGGTATCGATCCCGTGTTATATTTATGGTTTCGATATAATATTTATAGTTTTGATAATGTGTCTATTGTTTAATTTATTTAGAAATGAGAATATATATATATATATATATATATATATATATATATATAGATATATATATATATATATATGGGGTTAATGGAAAATGCCTAGGAATAAAATCCTTTTCCCCATCATACCAATGTCGATTCATGGAAGCTAGAGCAAACATGGCTTTAGGGTTAGTGTCCATGAGAATAGAGAGCTATACGGACTAAGAGAGGAGATTGTGAGCTAATGGTATTATGTTTCTATAACATAAATAAACTAGACATTTCCTAAACAATAAGTGTTTATTGTTCTTTACACTCCTTCTAAACATATAAACTATAAATAATACTAACTTAAAGATTTATGAAAAGAACCAACTAATTTTGAGAACTTATTTGATATTTAGGAATAAAACTATATTTCACAAGGATTCATAACCTCTCAACCCTTGTAGAGATCACTCCCGAGCTAAACCAATGTTACTAAGGGGAAATGACCTAGGGACAGTGTGAAGATGTAAATATGGATTAAATAGATTTGCCAATAGGACCTCCTTAATCGACTATGTTGTTGATGTGTAAAACTTCCCTCTTCAAAACAACATATCAAATCCCAAGCCCCCAAAAAATATATGGGCGAATATTGAGCGCTTAATATGATAATTGGGTTGGACCTATACTGTGGCAATGGGTAGACTTTCCTCCTGCAATCTCCCTCATCTATTGCTCATTTTTAGCTTGCTTAACCATGTTTACAGAATGGCTTTCTCTCTATTTTTGGCTAGATTCTTTTTGTAGAATTAGAACGTCTTAGGAAAAATAATGAGCAACCTCTTTTCTCTACTTTCTCTTCTTTTATATTTTCTTGGTTTGGGGAATAGTAGTTAGGGTTTATTTTTAATTCCTCACATTTCTTGAAATTTATAAATTATTATTTTTTTCAACTTTGCTCAAGTTCCTCTTCTTAAGTTTTAGTCACTCTTTTTAAGTCATGCACCCTAGTAATCTTGGTCCCTCATTTAACAAGTTATCCCATAGCAAGTTAGTGGTCAACATTATAAAATAAATGCCACTTTAATCACATAAAGTGTCCTTTTGTCCATTATGCCTAGCATCAAACATAGGTCCAAGTCTCCTTGACTTATTTCAAACATAATAAAGTCTTACTGACTTATTTAAAAACATGTTTAGTCCTCCTGAATTACTTATTAAGGGTAAGGTCTTGGGACATTGCATAATTACACTATTATAGTGTGCCAGATATATTTTTCATTATACTCTCATAAGAATGAGATACACAATGTAAGTCAATCAAGAAACTTAAGAACCATGTTCAAAATGAGTTGATGCAAATAAATCAAATGAAGTTTTTATACAAGTCACAAACTCCCATGATCTAGTGGTAAAAAACATTTGGAGAGGATGTGCATTTGACCTCAATGATTACATAGAGAGGATGGCTGGTTGAAATAAGCATGCACAACTGACATCATGTATTTTTGATACACAATTTGGATTGTGTACCCATTTTTGCATTTAGATCAAGTGTCTCAAAGAGACATGTGGCAAATTGGTCGTGGAGCCTAAAAGACAAACCGAGTAGCAAAATTGACTCTCATAATTTCAAAAAGTTTGTTTGGGTAAGACCAACATGATAATGTTCTCCACATAATCCTAGGGGTAAATTTTTCAAAATTTAGCCCCGTAATGCAAATTTTGTATTGCATAAATTACTAAGTAAAGCTCTAGTTTTGGGGATCATCAAATAAAACAAGGTTTTAACCATGAGACTCATGAGATACATATGCCCCTAGCAGTAATCCAATGTTGTGTGTCCAATGGAATTGATAGTTCATAGATCTACATCCCAATTTTCATTTTATGGCAAGATGCAACTCACTTTCTAGAGAAATATAGGGACACATGGCGAATTTGTCTTGGGCCCTAAAAGCCAAGATGAGAAACAAAATTGAGTGTCATAATTTTTGGAAAGTATATTTGGGAAAGGATAATATCAAAATGTTGTTGACATGCTCCTAGGGTATAGTTTTCAAAATTTGAACCCTTAATGGAAATTTTGTATTATCTATTATTGAGCAAAATCCTAGTCTTTAGAATCAACCATTAAGGTAATTTGATGTCATGATTCCAATGGAATCAACCATTCATATATTTGAGTCTCAATTTTCATTTTATGGTGAGTTTCAAGTCACTTCCTAAAGCCATTCAAGGACACATGATGAATTGGTCCTAGTGCCTATAAAAAAAACCAGAACCATAAGTAAAATTTACTACCATATGTTTTGGAAAGTATTTTTGGAAAAGGTTGACATGAGACAACTATCTACACACTCCTAGGGTAGAGTTTTAAAAATTTGACCACTTAATGCATATTTTGTATTGCATGTTTCTAATAAAAACCCTAGTTTTAGGAATTGTCGAATAAAACAAGGTTTAGGCCAATGGACTCATAGGTGAGGGGTTCTGCGGTAGTAAGCCAATGTCATGAGTCCAACATGATTGGCGTTTTGTCGATATGAGTCATGGATTTCATTTTATGTTCGGTTGGAACTCGCTTCCTAGAGTTGTTCAGGGACATATTGCAAGTGGTAGTTGGAGGCTTCTTCCATGGCCATCAACTCAGAGAAGCATCAGTTTGGACGTAAGGTAATTTTAACACTATGTTTTCTAAACAACAAATCCCCAAAGTGTGGATCATTCTATGAGAGTAAATATCATAAGGATGTTAAATGGAAATTTTCATAGAGTTGATTATATATTTTCACTTGATTATTTCATAACATAATATAGCGCCTAAGCAGTTGATAATCTCATGGAAATGTTATCTAATGGAGAGTATAAATACCAGGAAAGAACAGAGAATATAGAACATGGATGCAATCGGGAAAGAGCAGATGGATAAATACCAGGAAAGAGCAACGAGCAGCGAAGAAGATGGATAAAGACTAGGAAAGCGCAGCGATAGAGAAGATGGATAAATACCAGGAAAGAGCAGGGGATTCTAGACGACTTGGTTGTTGAGAGTCTTTTGTCCGATCCTTTGTGGAATTAATAAAGGTGGAGTTTGACAAATAGGTAGGTTGTTGGTGACTGTTTTGTGGAATTAATAAAGAGCAGAGAATAGAGAAGTTGGATGCAATCGGGAGAGTATAAATACCAGGAAAGAGCAGAGAATATAGAACATGGATGCAATCGGGAAAGAGCAGATGGAAAAATATCAGGAAAGAGCAACGAGCAGCGAACAAGATGGATAAAGACCAGGAAAGAGCAGCGATAGAGAAGACGGATAAATACCAGGAAAGAGCAACGAGCAGCGAAGAAGATGCAGGATAAAGACCAGGAAAGAGCAGCGATAGAGAAGATGGATAAATACCAGGAAAGAGCAACGAGCAGCGAAGAAGATGGATAAAGACTAGGAAAGAGCAGCGATAGAGAAGATGGATAAATACCAGGAAAGAGCAGGGGATTCTAGACGACTTGGTTGTTGTGAGTATTTTGTCCGATCCTTTTGGAATTAATAAAGGTAGAGTTTGACAAATAGGTAGGTTGTCGGTGGCTGTTTTGTCCTTTTCTTAGTTGAACCAATAAAAACCACCGAGGCAAAGTTGCGCAGAGGCTGTCGCTGAGAGGGTATTGGTGGATACGTTTTGCATGGATTTGGAGACAGGAAATCCCTGTGGTATTTCTTCTTAAATCAGCGAGTCTCTGCATGAAAGAGTAGCGAGCAACGAAGAAGATGGATAGAAGAAGATGGATAAATGCCAGGAAAGAGCAGCCAATAGAGAAGATGGATGCAATCGGGAGAGGATGAATACCAGGAAATAGCAGAGAATATAGAAGATGGATGGAAGAAGATGATTAAATGCCAAGAAAGAGCAGCGATTAGAAAAGATGGATGCACTTGGGAGAGGATAAATACCAGGATCTGCCCAGCTGCAAAGCGTTGGGCAGATGAGCAGAATCGGGGCATTGATTAAATGGCATTCTCGGAGTAATTGGAGAAATCAGTGGCTGCGGACTGCAATTGGAGAAAGAAAGCGCTGGCTTTGATTTTGGTGGATACGCTGTTCCTGGATTTGGAGGCAGGAAATCCCTGCGGTATTTCTTCTTAAATCAGCGAGTCTCTGCATGAGTCTGACCCTGAGTTGTGAATTGTAATTGAAAGACCGAAGATGGAAGCAGCGGTTATTAGCGCGCTTGCAGAAAATTTGTCTTCTATGCTAGCTGATAAACTATTCCAAGAGGTATCGCTCGTTATTGACTTCAAAGATGATTTTGAATTCATTTGTGAGGAGGTTAATTCCATTAAATCCCTCTTGAACGACGCTAGAGGAAAGGCCGCTTCCAATTCAATTGCGAACTGGGTGGACAAAGTTCAGGATTTTCTCTATGATGCTGTATACTTAGTAGAAGAATGCGAGGATCGTAAGTTCCATTTCCGCAATGTTATCTTCCGGTATCAGATGGGCGGTAGGATTAGGGTGTTAAAGAAAAGGATCAAGCAGATACACAATAGTGCTAAATATCTCAAATATGTGACGTCCGTCCTCGATGCAGATTTTCGTCTGCACTCCTTCAATGCATATGATTTAGAAGGACAAGACAACAGGAGAAAACCTAGTGCAATCCTTAACAGGTGTCAATCTTACGCCGGGGGCAGGGATGATGAGATTGATAAGATCACTGATTGGATATTGAAAGACGGAAATGGGGTCTTTGCGGTTTTGGGTATGGGAGGGCTGGGCAAAAGTTATATGGTCCAATATGTGTTCACCAACCCAATGGTCCGAGAAGGTTTCGACCATCTACTCTGGCTAACAGTTTCGCCTAAATTTATGGTTAAAGAGCTGCTTTTGGTAATGGGAAGGCAGTACCTGAAACTTAGGGAGGAAGACGATGAAGGTCATAAGATGTCAAAACTAACCGACGAGGAGCTTGCCGAAAGAATTAATAAGCATTTAGAAGGAAAACGTTGTTTATTTGTTCTTGATGACGTTTGGGATAGAGATGCTTGGGAAAAGATTGGCTTGCAGTTGCCATCTGACAGTAAGATTGTGGTGACCACTCGGGACAGAAATGTTGCAGAGAATATAGGGCATCGTTCGATGGGGGCTCGTCACAGGTTGGCTCGTGAGATTCACGATATGAAGTGTTTGAACTTTGATGACAGCTGGAAATTATTCTGTGCTCATGCAAATTTTCCCAGTATTCGGCCCCAAGAGTCTGATCAACTGACCCGCATCGCCGAACGTATTGTACACAAATGTTCTGGACTACCATTGGCCGTGAAAACAATAGCAGCGTCTATGGCAAGTTTAAGAAGGGTTCCAAATGAATGGGAATCCACTCTGGATAATCTCAATGCCTTGGATCGTCCAAATGGAAGAGAAGGAGACGCGGCCCGCGTTATGCACTCTCTCCGGTTAAGTTACGAAGCTTTGCCAACTCGCCTCAAGCCTTGTTTCCTTTATTGTTCTGCCTTTCCTCCACAATCTCAAATAAAAGCAGAATACTTAGTGCATCTATGGATTGCTGAAGGATTTCTTTCTACTTCTACTCGAGATGCAGGAGATGCAATACAGGTAGGACGCTCTTATCTAGACAAACTTATTGATCTATGCATGATCGAAATTTCAAGGGTTGTTTGGGATGGACGAATAAAATATTGTCGACTGCATGACTTTTTACATAATTTAGCTCTTCTTGAATCTAGCAAGGAATCTAAATGTTTGTTAGAGCCTGGAAAAGAATTGAAAGAAGTACCCATGGATAAGTGCAAGGGCGTACGGAGAATTTCTTTGGTTAAAAACGAAATATCAGCAATCAGCGAGGCCATCCCATGTCCAGGGCTCCGCACTCTATTGCTATGGAACAACACCAAGCTCAACTCCATTCCTGAGATCTGTTTTGATAACTTGACATATCTGGTTGTGCTAGATTTAAGTCAGACTTGCATTGAGTCATTGCCCGGATCCATTGGAAAAGCAAAGCATCTGAAGTTGCTAAATCTATCGGAAACAAAAATCCACGAGCTGCCGGAGTCCTTGAGTGGTCTAAGGCACCTCCAGTTTCTCGATGTTAGCTGTTGCGAAAATCTGAAGAGCCTGCATTCCGGGATAGGTGGGCACAAATATATGCTACATTTGAATGTGAAGGGCTGCAAAAACCTTGCGAAGTTGCCTGCCGGAATATCTAAGCTCATCTATTTACGCACGTTGAAAGGTGCTCTAGTATTCAAAAGGGATCAATTCAGAGCAGCCAGTGCGCCTTTGCAATGGATGGATCTCGGAGGACTGACTCGTCTGCAAAGCCTATCAATCTCAATAGACGCTCAGTCATCATCATCGTCATCAAAACCACAAGGTGAAGGCCGTATTGATCTCGAGGGGACTTTTGGGGGCATGACAAATATGCGGAACCTCTCTGTCCGAAATATTAGTTCCACTTCCTCCTGTGGCTTCCTCACACTTCCCAACGACGCACAACGTATGGAACGCCTTGAGATCATTCGTCTCTCCAATTGCGCGGTGCCAACATGGATGTTTCAGCTTCAGAACCTCATGGTGCTCGGGATCGAAGGCAACTACTCTTGTGAACAGTATAAGGGTTTACAAAACATTCCGAACTTGAAAAAGCTACGCTTGTCACACAACCAAAATTGCAGAAAGTTTCCAGAAGAGTTTGAAAGACCTGAGGCATTTCCCATGCTGGAAAAGCTCATGATAGTAGACTTTAACCGTTTGGAAGATTTTCCAAATCTGGAGAAAGGATCAATGCCGATATTGAAGCACTTGCTAATGAAGCACTGCAACCTGATGGAACAAATGCCCCCTGTATTACCTGGACGTGTCATTGTTGAAGTACTTCCGAATGAAGTGCAACCGTCTGAAACAAATGGCACAATCATTGAGGAGGGTAACTAATCACAAAGAGATGGACGCGGAGAGCAGCCCAACATTGGAAGAGTATTTTGTGAGACCGGCTGCACGCAAAGTGTAGGCTGATTCAATTATCTGTACATAATGTTTGTTTGTTAGATGTGTTTGTAATCATTAGACTGGAAGTGTGGAGGATATATATCTCAGCAAGTATAATGTATTTCTTGTTCTATCACTGGTTCCTATATATGTATTAGGATTCGAAGCATTGTATATATATGAATCAGAACTATTCGTATTTATTGTCGTATTGCTGAGTGCATAACGCCATTGTTTTATGGCTGATTGCATAATGCCGTCATTGCTTTACAGCGATAAAGCATGCGACAGATTTGATTGGTAAAGGTTCCCTTTGTATGTGTGATAGATTTGATTGCTTAAGGTTCCATTTGGATAGACTATATGTTATGGAAGAATATAACACCACAGGAGGAATATAACAGCTTAGCTTTGATCGGTCATTGTGGAAGGTTACTGTAATTTTTTTCGTTATGAAGAAGAAAATATTTGTTATAATACCAACTAGCATAGTCATTTAACTTCTGGTTGGTGAATATTGATAGATCATAATTCAAACGCCACAAATAAGTTACTTGTTTTTAATGAGTAGTTGCAGATGTTCTAGTAGTTATTTATGCATCAACTACTAATTAACCATGCATAGATAAAAGTTATTTTTTATATTATATTTTTTGTATAATTGTTTATTTAGAATTTGCAACATAGTACAAAAACATAGGCACTAGTCCACCCCAAATTCTACAATCATACTCTCTATCCAGTTTTATTGTCAATAATAAACTAGAGGATTTGAACCTAGTATTGAAATTTGATGGCTAAATAGGAGTCAATTACCATTTTACATGTCAAAATACTACCACTTCATAGGCACTAGTCCACCCCAAATTCTACAATCATACTCTCTATCCAGTTGTAGTGTCAATAATAAACTAGAAGGATTTGAACCTAGTATTGAAATTTGATGGCTAAATCTTGGGAAAATAAAATCCTTTTCAAATAATACAAAAGTAATTTTCAATTGAAAGCAACACTCCAAATTAATGTAACACTTCTCTCTGGCATATAAATAATAGAATCTAGAAATCCTTTGATGTATGTACCTACAATGGTTCAAGATCTTGATTAACAATGGAAGTGGACCTTCATAAGTGCTCTAGTACCATGTTCGAATAAAACAAGTTATTTCCATAGAGGTTAAACACCTTAAGCAACTGATCATGCAAACAGATCACAAATCAACACATCAATGTATTTTTGTGGTTAAAACATTGAGAGATGGAAACAATATATGGGCTCAAGCAAATAACTACTCAAGGAAACATATTAATGCAAAAGGACAAATTATTTACATATGAGTTTCTCTTAATCAATTATGAAGAAAATGACCCTCCATGCTCTTTAAATAGAGATAATGGACCAATTGGGTGTGAAGCCATAAATCAATAGTCATTAAGATCAAGGTGAAGATGAACCGCCGGATAATGTCTCTAAGTCTAGAACATATCATGAATTTCATATTACATAAGTACAAACACATACTTAAATGCATACTAAAGAAACACACTTTTGCCTAAAGACACATTAGACCAAGTTGATCTTAACTAATGCGAAGTGTCTAAATATCATAACATGTACAAGTTGTTACAAATATGTTCCAAAAAATGCTTTCATTACAAGTTGTGAAACGATCATAAATTTATTTATTATCATGTTTATTTTGTAGGTCACATGTATGCAATGGTCTCCCCAAAAGAGAATGTTTGGGGCTTTGACTATTGGTTGGCATGTTTCCTAGAGGGAAAGCAAACCATCCTCAAACTAGTAATAGATGATGAAAATATTGAATTTCCATTTGGCTCAATGATTCTTAAAGGTGAATACTTGACATTAGAAACACAAAAAAAAAATTCAAAGGATGGCAATAGATTTTTGGATTATAGACGAGGTGTCATTGTATACCACTTCACCAACTTAATAGTTGGTACAAACATCAAGCTACATACACTTAAAAAAACATAAGTCGCATGTATGAAACTTTCTACCTCATTGTATGGATGAGAAATTGATGGATACTATTAGCAACATAGATGATCTAGATGGTATACTCGAGTGAGAGATGCAACTAATATGTTGTTCTTTGCAAATGAATTTTTCCTTTATACGAGAGGTCCATCTCATGGATACCTTTATACAGAAGGTTGACATGATAATCATAACTTGACACACACAAGTCTGAAGACTTGTCCAACAATACTTTACAACATCATTACTTTGATCCATTACCTCTATACGGGAGGAATAACTTTTACACAGGAGGAATAACCTTTACACGGAAGGAAATCAAAGTGCTCACCTCTATACGGGAGGATCAATCTTGACTAAACAATATTGGTTTGGAGAATGTCTCCTAATGCTGTATATTTAACATAGGCATCTCTCCAAATAGATTATAATTATTGTTAATAACACTTTAGATATCCATTGAATTAGAGGGTATAGATTCTTGAACATCTAGTGAGAACAACTGTGCAATTACATCATTGTGTCCCTTTTTTTAGCAATTTTGTCATGTTTTTAAAGCTTATCATTTTATAGGGTTTCCCTGGAATACCACTGAGTTCAATTTCCTCACCTTTTGAGGAGAATCTCATGAAAAGTTATTGAAAATTTAGAGTCTTTATTCCCAATTACTGTAACCATCGGATCCCTAATGAAACATTAGCACCATCCATTTGGATTACAATCACTGGACTATCTAATAAATACTTCCCCATAGTACGTTTAATACTATTCCATTTCCCTGAGAAATTTATGATACCAAAATCTTTAATCATTAATTGAAATTCTAGTGATGGGAAAATAAATCAATTGAGAAGTTTGGCTAATTTGTAATTAATGAAGTTACGGGTTCTACCAAAATCAATCGACACTATTACCTTTTTGTTCTTTATATATCCTTATATCCTAAGACTTTGGGTAGTGATAATGTCAAACAATGCATGACAATATATGGTTGGAGTAGTATCTTCGATTTCTACCTCTTGAGACTGTTCTAGTTCTAGATCTTCTTCCTCTTCACAATCTAAGTAGAATAAATTATTCTCATTTCATGTATGCCCCTTATTTTACTTGTTGTCACAATTGAAACATAGTCCCTTTGCTTGTCTTTCCTCCACTTGTTGATGATTCAAACTTATAGGTTGAGTGATATTTGGGGGAGGGGGGGACATTCCCTCTCTATAGGTGTTAGTAGTGACCCTTTTAGTAGCCACATTTTTACTTTCAACTTTCCTTGCCAAACTAAAAGCATTCTTCAATGATTATGTTCAAAAATAAATACCTCGTGATGAATTCTCCTTTAAATTTTCAATAAAGAGATTCAACAAAATTATCATTTGGAATGTTCCTTACTCTTAAGACTCAACTTTTGAAACTAATTAATGTGATTTGTAACTGGAACTCTTTTCTTGAGATTTATCAATTGGATAGCGGTGTTTCTTTTTATATCCCCATAATGTTCTATCAATTCATCTATATATATATGACAAGATATAATAGATTCCTTTTAACAGTCACAAAGGCATCGATACCATACAAATTGATCAGATTTTAAAGAAAAGGATTAAATAGAACTACCTTTTTTAAAGTCGGCACTTGGTGTAGATCAAAGAATTGCTCCATCTAGAATATCCATAATATTGGATTATTCCTATGAAACTTTATCACATCAATATTGGGATTGAAGTAGTTCCTTCACCTTGAGTTGAACCCATGCTGATGTGGATTATGGAGTGATGAATGATCAAGTGTTGGGGACTCAAACCTATTGTTTTTCAATTTTCTCACTATGTTACTAGGATGAGGCCCTTTTGTTCTCCTTATCCTCTTCTTAAGGAGATGGCCATGGGTAAAGAGATGCCGTATCTCATTCAAAATTACTCCATTCATATATTCAAGATCCTCTTTATTGGCCATCTTTTCCATATTATGATCCATGGTTTCCATATTTTGATCCATGGTTTCCATCTTTTGGATATTCAATTTTAATTCACATTATATGTCAATTTTTGTGTTTACCTATTGAACATGTGTCATTGACCTATCACTCAATTCCTTACCTTTGTCCTCCAAATTGGATAGTTGGTTATACATTTCTTCATTTTCTTCATATGTCATGGTTGAGCTCTCTAGAAGTTTAAGTGGTGTAGCATTTTTTTTAGAACCCTTTGCAATGTGAGCCCAAAATAATAGTGACCTATAGTTGTCTTAGATTTCCTCTTTATCATGCCTTTTGAATAACCTAAAACATATATTCCAATCAAAACTTATTCAAGTTTCAAATTAGCATACCTTTAAAAGCATTGGTTTGTAGGTTGTCTTGCTAGCCAACCTTTATCCTAAATTATCTTTGAAATCCCCCCCAACCCACCCCCAAGTTTGATATTCTGTCTTGTGGTAGAATGGTTTTCCTTCTCTACAATACCACACATATGACCAAATTCTAATGTTCCAAGTTAAATTTATGGCAACTTTCCAAAAAATTGATGGTTTTGTCCTTCTCAGGAGAGCGAACTTGTACGGTGTGACACATGTCTGATTTTTCCTGCGTTTCTTCTAAAATGTTTACCACAAGCACTATGTCCATATATTTTTTTATGCAATGGGTGGCACTCAATTTGGATCTCTCAAGGTTAATATAAAATAGTTTTACCCAAAACATATGTTTGAGACTAGTTTTCAAACTAGTAAATAAACCTATCTTACAAAGACTATAGCTTTGAGCTTATAATGAGCCAAGACTTGAAACTTTTATCATAAGTACTTTGCTATATCTCCTTAGGTTCCTAAAACAATCATTATCTAAAACATCCCCCAAAAAAATTATAGTGAAAATGAATCTCATATCAAATGTTAAGAACCAAGTCCCAAAAGAGCATACAAATATAAAGAAAGAGTAACCCAACATCTTGAGATTTAATTAATAAATAGATGAATAAGAAGCCTCTTTGAGGGGGAAATATCATTTTACAATGTATAAAATGCACAATACAAGATGAGATCTCTAAAACCAGACGTTATCCCTTGAGATGTTCTTGGTTGTTAAAAGAACAATGCCAAAACACCATGAAACTAAAATCTGATTTAGCTTTTTACACTTTTTTTGTTTAAGGAATAGAACCTTTAGGATTTCATTCAATATTCTCAAATACACAAGATAGCTAGATAGGATGACTATAAAACTCTCAACATAAGAGGCATTTTCCCATTTGAATCAAGAGGGATGAATGGAAGAATATGTAGAAGAAAATAGAATGAAATGTACAAGGTATTCATGGGAATAAATTTTGCAATCACTATGAAAAAGAAAACATATAGATCATAATATGAATTTTGTAGTTAACAAAATTAAATATGCTTTTTGTAAAGATTATGGCAGAGGACAACCAGAATTCTAGCATATTAAATAGAATTCTAGCATATTCCAGCACTGATCCATTTATGAGTGATACTGAAAACATACATCTTGCATGTTGGACAAAAGATGAGACCTATGATACTCTTTTAATCAATGAAAAGAGTGAAGGAAAATATAGTCAAATATTGTCATATAATGCCGTGGTTAATAAGTTGACATATGAAGAAAGGGATTTGAAAGGAGAGATTGTAAACATCTACCAGAAGCCACAAGCATTGATTAACTATCTTATAGATACTTTTTCAAGAGAAGGAGATTGGGTTTTAGATTTTTTCTCGGGATCAAGTAATATTTATGATGTAAAATTTGAAACTAGTGCCATAATCTAAATTCAGTAATATATATTTTTTAAATTTACGTTTCATTATGTTATTTAACTTTTTTTGTTTTGTATGTGTTGATTAGGTACAACAATAGCATGTTCATTACAAAAAGGAAGAAATTGCATATCAAACAAAGAAGTAATGCAATGAAGGTTCTTCCAGATGAAATGCAGGAAGTTGGTTTGAAGAAAGGAGAATTTAATGAGTCACTTGTGGCAAAGATGTCAAAATAGCCTCAACCTTCTTTAAAAGGGATGTTCGGAAAAGATCATTTTGGGCATTTTGCAGAAGTAGAGGACCCAATGGAAGAACACATTGAGGTCCAGGAAGAGAGCCAACCAGTAGAAAACGACAATTTCAATGAAGAGTTCAGGATGCAGGATATTCTTGATTAGTTTCATATTGTTGAGGAAAATGTCAAAGTTGACAATTTTTTGATAAGATATTTTGTAATGTTTTGAATTGAAGATTTTATTTTGAGAATAACTATTATGTTTTTAATATGCTATTTAGACATATATGGTATACGTTTTGTTGAGTTTATGTGAATCATCACTTTATGGAAAATAATGTTAAAGGGTATCATTTTTTTACATCAAATAACAGAAAATACATTGAGAAATGGTTTGGAATGTCTTTTTTTTCGCATTTTGTTTAGAAATTTGCCCAAAAATGACTTCTTTAAGATAAAAGTTTAATGAAAATACTTTGAAAATGCATGTATTTTTCGTACATACTAGCTTCTAAATCGTACAAAAATTCAAAAATGTGTGTGTTTTTTACTATAGCTAGCTATTAAATGTAGATTTTCTGGTAAAGTTTGAAAAATGACCATTTTTCCTAAAAGTTATAATTTTCTTATGACCAAGAAGTTTCAAAATCACAAAAAAATGGCTCAAAATGAAAAATGGTGTTACCAGTATACACCCTTTTTGAAACGGAGGTCAAAACAACTACTAAAATTGACCCCCCAAAAAACGAGAACAATGAAGGGTTCTCGTCAAGCTGTATAACATGTTTTGACCATTGTATTGTAAAATCATCAATTTATATAAAAAATATATAAAAAATTATTCTTACAAGTGGTATTAGAACCCCTTCCTCGAGCATCAAGTTCAATCTTTTAACCATCTCGTAGAGTTCTCTCTACATTATTTGGTCTTTGATCAAGAATTTAGGCCATTTCCCCTCTTCCAATTTTATCCATCTCTTCATTTCCTTTTCCACTCATCTCCTCCATTCAACTCTCCACTCACCCCCACCAATCTATGCATCAATACTCTGGGCCCTCGTCACACTCCACTACGTAGCTGTTGCATGCCCCCTCCCATATTTCCACTTCTCTTCTCTTCCACACCGCAACCTCACTCTCTTCCACTCCCACATCCTTGCGAGTTGCATTTCTCACCCACTCCAATCTGTACGCACTCCACTCCCTGCTTCCCTCACAAACTTCCCCTCTCCTCTTCCCACCACTACTGCACCCCATTCCCTCCTATACATCTCATCCATGTCTCACACGATATCCCTCCACCCTCCTTTCACGTGCCCTCATCCCTCTGTTGCGCCTTTCCTCCAACACAGCCTGCATGCCCCACCACTCCATCGCTCATCTCACACACCATCCCTCCACCCTCCTTTCACGTGCGCTCATCCCTCTGCTGCCCCTTCCACTCCATCGCTTCTCTTCTCTCTCACCTCACACCAACCCCTATTTGCAGCTCATTGCCGAGTTGTTCCACGCATAACCAGCACCCCATCCCTACGCTCACCTCCATCCAACACTCCTCCCATTCAGGTCGTTGTTCACCCTAAGGTTTCATAACCCTACCTCTCCCATCTCTCACAAACGAAAAATTATAGTATTAAAACAATGATAATATTATTATTATTTATTTTAATATTAATACTTTTAAAACCCTAAATTTCATCCAAATAAAAAAAAATTAGGATAATATTAAAAGATTATTATTTAATAATTGTAATAATTACAAGTATTATACATAAGGGAAAGAAGACAAAAGCTGGCGCCAAAGGAATATTTACTAGCGATGAATTGGGATTCATCGCATCTTGTTGGTCCAATCATTTTTGAAGAAAAGCAGTAGTCAAGGAAGAACATTTATCGCTGAAGAGGTCGAAGATCATTTATTGCTGAAAAGTCAAGTCAAATAAGACCATCTATCGCCGAAGAAGTTTGAAACCAAGGGACGCAAAACTGCCAAAAGGGAAAATGGTTGTTTAAAACCTCATAAAAAATGGAAGAGACATATTTTTCTTAAAAGAAAAATAGATTTGTCAATGTTCCCTCAAAAAATACCAAAGGTGATGCTTGAAGTTAATGGCACATTTTATGAAAGTCCCGTTACCATCACCATATGTCTAGTGATAAAGATATTTTTATCAATGTTGATCTTGCTAATCAACTATTAGTTGCAGAATTAGACATAGAGAAGAACGAAAGGAACTGATAGCAAATAACAAATGTAGACTTACAAATCAATAATTATAATCTTAGATTAGAATTCACTGTGGCAGCTATAGGCGGCAGTATTACCAACATAATAATAGGATCTAGCTGGATGGAACATTGGGTACAATCAGCTTCAATGCAAAAGATAAATTCATGACCTTCTCCTAGGAGAAGAAGAAAATAACAATACATGACTTATTGTTGAGAGTCCTTTCTTCAAAAGATACAACGGAATCACCATCGTATAAGAGCTATGAATATTTAGAAGAAGAAGTAAATCACTTGAACAAACTCCTCATGGACAAGGACGACGAAGTTGCGCAAATCTAGGAAAAATTACGATGCCAAGAATCATAAACCTGCCAACGTCAGCAATAGATAAAAGAACTCAAACAACAATGAGATGACATTAAAAAGTGCACAAGTTGGAGATCAAAAAAATCAATAAAACATTATCAACCAATACTGAAGAAATCTTTCGACTCAGAAACCATAACAATATGTTAGTTACAAGGATAAGGAAGTTAAAAATTGTCGAAAAACAGAGCAAGCCAATGAAGACATGGAAGGGAAACTACTAAGAATGCAAGAAGAAAATCGCCACCTTACAAATCATAATTAAGAGTTCAATGAACACATAAAAAAATTAAAAGTTGAGAAGCTAGAAAAATCCTCAGCAAATGATGTCCAAACTATGGAAAGAGAAATAGTGACTGAAACCATTGAATTAGCGACATTATCAATACAAATTCAAATGTAAGAAAAAGAAACCAGTACAGACCCAATCAATGTTCAAAATCCAAAAAACAGTTATATTAAAAATGTATTGATCAATAAATCGCTAGAAGCACCACAAGTTGAAATCCCTACAAACATTCCACAAGTGACTCAAATACCTTATTGTCAACCACATCACAAAATTCATTACAACAAGCATCAAAGTCAAGAGGAAAATAAACAATACTCTTCTTACAGACAAACCAACTACAACATTGAAGAAGAGTGAAGTCAGAATCGACAATTTCTAGGGAAGCCTAAAATGAGAAGTTCTATCCATAGAATTGATCTTCAAATAGTTCCAATGAAGGTAGATTTGGGCTGGATTGATCCGTCTACATTTCAAAAGTTATGTTCCTCACTTAGAAGTGCATATCGGCACGTATCATCAACTATGATGATCAAATAAAAATCAATGGATTCTTAGATGAATCTTTTCAGGGCAAGATGACTTATAATATACCTAAACGTATATTACATGTATTAGTAAATTATTAATTATTAGTTTAAGCTATTTAGTTACTAAAGTGACATGTATCCTAGTGAGAAGTCACGTTTATTCACCCTTTTGGTCATATAAAACCAATTGACCATTGTATTGTAAAATCATCAATTTATAAAAAACATACATTATTCAATATGTAAGAAATTATTCTTACACACATGTTTGAAACTAGAGGGGGTAGGGTATGTACAACTCCATAGACTAGTACATACCCTTATATATTTCTTATATACTTTCTTATCTATCAATTGGATGCATTTTTTGAGTAGACTAGTATTTTTTTTAAATGTTCAAAACCAATGTAGCCTAATTTACTTACATTGTAGCTAAACTGAGGCGTCGTGGTTTTTAGAAGTTTATAGCATGACACTAATAAACAAATTGGAATATGTAGGGATATAATCTAATAAGTTTCCACAAGACCCTACCATGTCTAGGTTTCAAGAATAATTGGGAGTTGTATTGGTTTTGAAAGGGATGGAAATTTTTTAGAAAGTTTGGAATCAAACATAAGAAAAAAATTTGGGGACTTGAGTCTTGATTGAATAGTCATCGAAACATGTTAGAAACATAATTAAGTAATTTTTTGAGAAAAAATCAGTTACATAAGATAAAATCCTACAAGGATGGTTAAAACATACAAAATTAAAACACACAGTAGATTTGTCAGGTTTTCAAGATGCTAAACACAAAATACACAAGAGAATATATCAAAACAATTCTCTTCATTTGAAAAGTCAAGAAAACTCAATATCAGACCCACTTGGATGGAAATTAGTACCTATGAAACAAATTAAGTGATGAAAGTTAATGACTTGTCATACAATAAATAAATAGACATATTTTATTATTTAAAAATGTTTAACATTTCAAAAACTAGGATTGAGTTATGTTGAGACTTACCTTGTAATGGGTGGTTGTTAGACTCATAAAGAGGTAGGTGGTTGGTAGGATTCATGATGGGACCTTCCTATACCCTTTGGGAATGGGGGGAAAGAAAGCGGTGGAAGGGGAAGATAAAAGGAAATTTTGGAGTATGGGAAGGGGGTTTTTTTTATAGGGAGGACAACAGGTGAAGAGGGGGAGCAAAAGAATATAGAAATGTTGCATTATTTATATACTGAACTTAGATTTGAGAGTGGATTACTTGGATTGAGGGGGATTTCTATTGTGGTTATTGCGGTTCTGGGTACGAAGCGTTGCGAAACCACACCAATTTCATGGATCTAGCAACCTAGCTATTAGTTGTCTGGGAGGAAAAATCTAGTTTGGGAAACATTATTGGCTAGACTAGGGGGCTGAGTTGGAGAAATGGAAGGCTATCTCGACTATGACTTAAAGGTATTCCACTATTTGTTACTCATTGATTGTATTATTACTTCCTATTTAGTATTATGAACATGTAGTAATATATTTATCATGTTTATATATATATATATGTTATGACTTTAAAGAAACAAAGAAACATGCTTAGAATTTCAATTTTAAAAAAAATATACATAAATTTTCATTGTTAGAAGTACACAATTATAGATTTTTTTTATTAAACTAACAACCATCATTAGGATTGGAATTACACCAATCATAGGATTCATTGAAACCACGATAATACATGTCTTGGAAATCAATCCATCAAGAGTAGACAACTATTATGGAGGGACAATCTAAGTATGTCCAATTGCAAACTGCAAACATATGCCAACCAAACAAGTTGGATACTTACTATTATAAGTGGATTCCTTGACAATCAATATATGTAATTGAGATATCAAAGGTGATTCCATTCCCATACTCCATTGAAAGGTTTCTCTAAGGCTATAGAAGTGCATGCCTTAAAAGTAAATGCATCAATAATAAATGATTGTTGTGTAGGGTCAATATGAGTTTGTCAAATAACAAGAGAATGAAACAACTCATAAACATAAAAAACAAAATTTGAATAATGATGCACTAAGAAACCTAAAAATTCACCTATAGGTCATGCCAGGGCCTTGGAATGACAAAAGTATCAGATGACAACACATACTCACTATCAAGTTGCTATCTATTTCATTAGTAAAAATCTGACACCTGCAGAGCTGAATTATACAGTCACTGAAAAAGAGATGTTGGTAGTGGTTCATGCTGTAAACAAATTCCGTCATTATATCATTGGCTATGAAATTTTTGTTCATACAGATCATTCAGCCTTACGTTATTTAATGAATAAATCTATCACTAATGGTCGGATTACTAGATGGTTGTTATTAATGCAGGAGTTCAATATCACTGTTTTAGATAGGCTTGGACGAGAAAATCAAGTGGCGGATTTCCTGTCTCGCTTACACAATACTGGTGAGGTTGTTCCGGTTTTAGATAGTTTTCCTGGTGAGCATCTCTTTGCAATTTCTGTTATCATTCCTTGGTATGCTGACATTGCCAATTACTTATCATCAGGCCAACTACCACCATCTATGACATCTAAAGAAAAAAAGAAGATTATTAAACAAAGTGCTAGGCATATATGGATTAATGGTGATCTCTTTTATATAGGATATGACTTAATCATAAGAAGATGTGTCCGACAAGATGAAATCTTGGATATTTTAAAGGCATGCCATGATGAACCGTGTGGTGGCCATTTTGCAGACAAAAGGACAGCATATAAGATACTCAATTTGGGGTATTATTGGCCTTCCATTTTCAAATATTCTAAAAGGTATGTTAGAAGTTGTGACACTTGTCAACGAATGGGATGCCCAATCCTGTCTGATGAAATGCCACTCCAACCACAGATTCTCATTGAACCATTTGAAAAGTGGGCCCTTGACTTCATTGGACCCATTCATCCACCATCACATGGAAAGAAGTACATTTTGGTCTGCACAGACTATGTTACTAAGTGGGTAGAGGCCAAACCATTGCCCAGAGCCACTGAATAGACTATGGTAAACTTTCTGTTTGAGGAGATCTTTGTCAGATTTGGGGTGCCTAGAGAGATTGTAACTGATCAGGGTGCCCAGTTTACCTCTAAATTAGTGCAGGAAATAGCAGAAAATATAAGATTAAGCATCGAAAGTCTACCCCTTACCATCCACAAGCAAATGGCCAAGTGGAATCTATAAACAAGACTTTAGAAGGAATCATTACCAAAACTGTCCAGATGCATCGGAAAGATTGGTCAGCTAAGCTGACTGAAGCTTTATGGGCATACCGGATCACTTGGAAAAACAGTACTGGGTTTTCTCCTTATCAACTGGTTTATGGTAAGCAAGTCCTCCTTCCCATAGAGTTTCAAGTTCATACTTTCAAGTTAGCAGCAGATTTGGGCATGGATCTTTCAGAAGCTCAACAAGAAAGAATACTTCAGTTGAATCAGCTGGATGAGATGAGACAGGCTGCCATAGAACACAATATTCTGATACAACAGCAGAGAGCTCAATGGCATGACAAATTTATCAAAAAGAAGCAATTTCACATCGGTGACTGGGCACTGTTGTTTGACTCCAAGTTTAAAGACTTCAAAGCCAAATTTACTACTCACTGGCTTGGTCCATATGAGATTGTCGATGTCTATGACAATGGTTCAGTAAAACTTCAAACCATAGATGATGAAGCACATAAATTTGTGGTCAATGGCCACCAGCTCAAGCTATACAAAAAACCTATCAACATGGCAGATTTTGTCCAACAGATTTCACAGCAAAAGGAACTGCAAGTGCTGGATAGACACCTCAGTGTTTCTCCTTCACCTGCTCCTTAGCTGCTCTAATACAGCAAGCAAATAAAACATAAAAAAAAAAATAATAATAAAAAAATGAAAAAAAAAAAATTATTAAAAAAAAAAGAAGTTTAGTTGTGAAAACCAGTTCACTGGCACAATATAAACTTGAATTTTCTCTGGAAAACCAGGTTTACCTGGCCATTGAAAATTCACAAAAAAAATCTTCTTCCAATTTCCTGTTTTGTTTTCAAAATAATGCAGATCTTGTTTGACTTGAGGACAAGTCAAAAGCTAGGCCTGTGAGGGGGATAAGCATTTTCATGAACCCTCCAAGTCTTTTCCATATGCAGAGGATTGTGATTTTTCATGATGCAAAAGGGATCTGATTCCAGTAAGGCAGAAGAAATCTACAGAGGGACCTGACTTCCAGTGAAACTGAACACATAAGAAGATGGCAGACAAAAGACATCAGAAGGACATGAAGAAATCAGGATACAAACCAACTTCATCAGACAGCAATCTTATCAAAAAGGGACATCAAGCAAAGTCTGTAAGAATTTATAGTTTTTATGTTTTAAAAGTTCCAGAATTCTTTGTTTTTAAGCAATGACATATTACCAACTATTGAAAAGCTTGACTGCATATTTCTTTTATTATTCTAATAATCTTGGCCAGTACCTTACTTACCTTCCATTAGCCCCGGCCAACACTTCATTTTTTTTCACCTTAGGGGTCAAAATGGTTGTCAGGATCAAACCCAAGGGAAGTTTAAAATACTGCACTCTACAGGATACAAACTGCATTCTACAGACAGAGTTTTCTTCTTGGTTTAAAGACGAACAAGGTCTCCTTCTCAGCAAGAAGTGAAATATTGACATGAAGGGATTTAAAAAGTTTCTTTGTATATGTATTTAGTGCATCAGGCATTAAGTAATACATAGAATCTAAGGAGGGAAACAATGGTCATATATATATCTTCAGCACATTTTTTTATACATATGGAAAAGAAGGTTCATTTCAAAGAAATAGCATGTTCAATAAAACATTGGAACCAAAGTATATTTTACAGTTCATGTATTAAACGTTGGGTACATAAAAGGATTAAAGTGTTTATAAACCAAAACCTTACCTTTCATTGTTTTATTTAAATGAAGTGGCATGTTATGTAATGATGAAAGGAAAACGTGGAATGATGCCCACGATAGCACGCAAATAAGCTTGATTCCTGTATTATGTAAATCAGAAAACACGACTCATTTATTCTCCTTGAGGCCGAGTCCAGTTATTGTCTCTGCAAAATCAACTGCTGTGTGAATATAATTGACAGTGAGAAGGGGCCGTGGGTTACAGGAAGTGTGAATACAAGAGTTGCTCAAGAAATCGCGCAGGAAGAAAGGCAATCAGTGAGAAGGAAGCTGCGAATACACCAATCTCTATGGAGATCGTGCAAGAGGAAGTAAAAATAGTGGTACGAGAGAAGAGGTAAAATTTAAAATCCCTTCTCTTTGTTAAACAACTCTGCTCAAACCAATAGCAAATTTCACAATTTCAGAGTACTGTTGTGGGGATAGAAAAAAACAAAGGCAGTGTTAAAAGATAAAAGGTTCCTGTTTTCTATTTGTTTTTCAAAATGTCATCTAGATTGGAACCAGAGGTATTTGAGCCCGTAGACGTTCATGAAAGATGTCTAGAAATTTTCAAGAAAAATCAATGGGTGCCTTTCTTTGAAAAATTTGATGAGCACAACGATAATGTGAGCTTAGCCTTTGCCGGCTCGTTCAATGGAGAAAGGGATACCGTAGGGAATTTAAACTTCAGGCTGTCTGAAGACATTTTGGCACAAATTACTGGTCTTCCACAACAAGGAGAAAGGTTTTTCAAAACCAAGCAATTCAAAGAAAAATCATGGATACCCTTTTTGTGCAGATCTAGAGCAGGGTCAGTAAACTGGAAGAAAGGCATACCAAGGAGCTGGTTGGTTCATCCTTGGGATGAAATAGTGTACATCATACAAAGATTCATCACCTGTGAAGGGAGATTCAGTATTGTTTACCTTTACCACATCAAACTGTTGCAGCATTTGACAGGTGAATGTGAGATCAATATGCCCTTTTTCCTGTTGCAGAGTCTAACTAAGATGGCCAAGGCTGTCCAGAGGCGTGAAAAAGACAAGTTGACAAGTCTTTTCCACTGTGGACTTATCAAAATCATCATCCAGCATGAGTTAAGGAAGCAGAATTTGACATGGGCAGAATTTTTAGTTCAAAATCAGTTTGAAGAATAGGAAGAATTGCATGAAGAGGTTTCAAAAGAAGAGGAATTGCTGATGATAACATGCCCTGAGGCAACAAGTTCAAAACTGCCAAAGGAGAAAAAGAAGAAAAAGGAGGTATTGCTGATTACTGATGATGAAGACAACTCTGAGGCAACAAGTTCAAAACAGCCTCAGAGAAGGATACAAACTAGGAGTGTAATGAAAGAAGATAAACAGTTTCAGAAACAAGAACAACTCTTCACCACATACCAGAAGAAGCCGAGGAAGTCTAAGCAAGTTCGTAGCCAGCCAGCATTAGAGGATGAAGAACACATACAAACTGTGGAAGGTCAAGAAGAAAACCTAGCAGGTGAAATAGGACAGGGAACCCCAGAAGCTGATGAGATAATAAGACAAACAAAGAAAATCAATCTTTTCTTAGATCAACAGGAGAGGGAGAAGGAAAAGCAGTCAAGATAGGGAATATTAAAAGACTTAGCTTCTCCTTCCTCAGAGCCACAAACTGTGCGAGAAGAAAAGAAAGAGGGTTCAGTACAGGGAAGTGACGAATTAGGGATGGACACCAGTTCTGTCCAGCTTTCAATAAAGAAGAAAAAGACTTCCAAGAAAAATAAAGAGATCAAGAAGTTGAACCTTGAAATAAAGGAATTGGAGCTCAAGAATGAGAAATTAAAAAAGGACAATCGGAAGCTGAGAATTCAGAGGACACACATTTCTAAGAATGCATCCAGATGGTATAAGCAGAAGAAGACCTACAAAGCTAAGTATGAGAGGCTGAAGGTCCTTTATGCATCTCCAACATCAACAGATGCATCGTCTCAGTAGGAGATTAGAAGCAGGAAGGTCAGCGGCAAAATTTTGGTTTTAACACAAGGTCAAATATTTTTTTTGGCATGGGGACATGCAACAACTTCCTCTTGGGGGAGATGTTGGGCACCATTTTGACCTCTTTTTGTCATCCAAATATCCTCCATTTTCCTCCATAAAACCCTCATACCAATCTATAAAGCTTGTAGTTCACCACAGAATTTGTTTAAAAAGGTTCTAATGTCATTACTTGTTAACAAATTGAATTTTGAGGTTTTTAGAGCATTTAAACTAAGTTTTTTTAAAAATTACAGGATGTTCTAACTTCCCGTAATGTCTCCAAAGTTGAGCACTTGCAGGACAACTAGGCATTAACTGAAAGATGGAGGAAAGATCCTCAATGTCCAAGGATGGACAAATTTCCAACGAATAGATGATGTGGCTCTCATAGATGGCAAGTCAAAGTCGGTCAAAGATGACCACCTGTGCTACCACTCAGCACAAAAGCAGGGCAGTTTGGATTCTGTTGAGTTTCATGATTCTGCATGAGGATCTCGATGGCTATGTTCATTAATTAGTTTACAAGATTATAGCATTTCCAGTTTTCTTTTGAATTTGTATAAATACTTCACAAAACATTGGATTGATAATCACGATTTGGGGAAGAACGCATACTGTTTCTGAACTGCGTGGTTTTACTGTGTAATCAATTTATGGTGAATACAATTAGACTTTCAGTTCTATAAATCTTTGACTGTGTGTGGAATGAGGCACTGGAGGGCCCCCTTTGTTGAGTTTTCACACCATTCCATTACCAGTGATGCGATTTATATGTTTGCAACGATTTAAATTTGATGCATGCGATTTAGATCGAGCCATTGGTATGTGTTAATTCTGTAGTAGCTAGCATATTGTTGCAGAACGAATTAAGTTAAGTTTTCAATTAATTTTATTATAGCTCAGTTCTCATTTAAATAGTTCAGGTCACGATTTCGTTAATGCTACACATCACTTACATTCTATGAGCTCTGTCTTCTATTTTGTTAAATGTTTCAGACTGTGATTTTAACATATCATACATTGCTGCTCATTTGAAGACGAAGTGTTTAGAACAATTATCAATTACGAACAATTTCCTGTAAGGGAATTTAATGGTTAATTGTTCATTCATTAGTGGGATGCCAGGCAGAACTTTGTAGTTTGTATATTAGGGTTAGAATCATTGTTAAATTGCTTTCACTATATCAGTTCTTTCATCAATAGATTACTTTGCTAAAATAGATTGCTGTGTACTTAAAAGATCAGATGAAGTTATCCTTGTAAAAGGATTTTTGTATATTTGAGTTACAGTACTTCTCATATGACAGTAGATTCAATTCACAGAAAATTAGGTTAACCAAGCAAGTCCATCTCTAGGTCCTAAAACTTGGATATGCCTCTAAGCTTACAAACCCGGATTGATATATAAATTTAAGGTTCGATCTGCATTAGTGGATTGAAGCCCAACAGAAACTCCTGCAACTGCTGCACTCAAAATCTTGATAATAGCTTGCAAAAAACTCTCAGGAATGGAGATAGACAATACTCTCAACATGCTCTGATACCATGTGAAAATCCTCACAGCAGATCTAAGAGTTGATGTATACCTCACAAGAAAGATTAATATTAAGTAGGAAAATAGAAGAAGAGTGGTCAATGCAGTGTAAAGGAGTAACATAATTATGATACAGTAGAACTCAGATAGAAGTAGAATAACATCACACACTAATTCATTAATCACAATATGGACAAATAAATAATACAATGGTGAGAGGATTCGAATGCCAAGGTGGAAATTCGAATTATCCTTCACAGAGTGATCATCAGATCAATGGAGTGTCATCAAAGCACAACTAGAAGTCATGATCATCATCAGTGGAGTCATCAATGCACAAGTAATTGTCAACCAGGTGTCAAACTTAGTATAACTGAGTGTGGTAGGAGTAACTGGCACATGGAAACACTAACTAAATGAAGGAGGCTCAGTGGAGGGCGCATGAGGAGCTAACTGGAGTCATAATAGGTAGTCTAGTCTCACTGGAGGTCCATCAGAGTGATACAGTCAGTTGAGAGTCAATATAGACTTAAATCAAGTAAATATATAAAGATTACTCAACTAACTGAAGTGCAACTGAGTGGTAGGTGAGAGAGGGTGCCTTTCACAAGTGGTAGGTGAAGGGAAGGCGCACTAAGCACTAGTGTTAATATTTAATATGCTAAGACAGAAAATAGCAGCATTGCATTCCATTTCACAATAATAGCATATACAGGATCACTGAAGAAACAATAAGCACAACATAAACACAAGAGACACAAATTTATCCTAGGAAACCCTCATGGGGTAGAAAACCTAGTAAAGCTTCCTCAATATAGATGACCAGCAATATACAAAGATGCAAACCCTGAGCATAAGCTCCTTATTCTCCATAGCAGACCTCTCCTCCATAAGTGCACCATTCTCAAGTGAGTGAGTGTGTGGAATGATGAATACACCTCCTCTATTTATACACTACTCCGACTTGTCTTTTACACAAGACATGTAGGCTCGTATTTAACCAATGGGTTAAATACCCCACTACAACTGACTGGGCCGACCCCTCTAGGGTGGTCTAATAACCCTTTGAACCACATAACACACATAGGGACGACCCCCACTAGGGAAGTCTAATAACCCAAGTTACCACATTCCGACGGAGGAATAAACATATCTGTGTATACAATAAGATCTTCACGGAGAAATGAAACATCTCCGGAATAATAAAGTACAAATATAATATTCTTTGAAGTTACAATATCTCAACACTCCCCCTTAACTAGAAGGATATTATAACATCATCTGCGTGAGCAAGGAGTTATCAACATCATACATGATACATCTATAAATCATTGGAATCTTTCTCAACATCATCAGTAACTCAAGCAGTTACTGGAACATCTTCAATACTAGAACATCAACATCTTCAGTACTGAGTCTTTATCTTCTGTAGCACTCGAACAACTACAGCAACATCAATATCTGAATCCTCACGATCGTCAACATCGTCATTACACGATCATCAGCATCGTCATCACACAATCATCAGCATCGTCATCATACGATCAACATCGTCATCTAGATCAATACGATCAGCATCGTCACATCATCTCGATCTACTTCATCTGGTTCATCACGATCTACAGCATCTGGATCATCTCGATCTACAGCATCTGGATCATCACGATCTACAGCATTTGGATCATCACGATCTACAGCATTTGGATCATCACGATCTACAGCATCTGGATCATCTCGATCTATAGCATATGGATCATCTCAATCTATAGCATCAATACATCTATCATCAAAACATGTATTCTTACTAATACATATATCATCAAAAGCATGTATTCTCACTAATACATCTATCATCAAAAGCATGTATTCTCATTAATAAATCTATCATCAAAAGAATGTATTCTCACTAATACATCTATCATCAAAAGCATGTATTCTGACTAATACATCTATCATCAAAACCATGTATTCTCACTAATACATCTATCAATACAAGTATCCACACCGATACAAGTATACACAACAGCAGCATACCCTGCAACACACATGATCCAATTACAGGATGGTCAATCCTTCTCACTTTAGGACATAGGTCCAAGGATGATACAATCCTGTCATGTACCTTTTGAATCGAGGTCCAAGGATGATCCAGTCCTACCATGTTCCTTTTGAACCGAAGTCCAGGGAGGATCCAGTCCTATCATGTACCTTTTGAACCGAAGTCCAGGGACGATCCAGTCCTATCATGTACCTTTTGAACCGAATTCTAGGGATGATCCAGTCCTATCATGTACCTTTTGAACCGAAGCCCAGGGACGATCCAGTCCTATCATGTACCTTTTGAACCGAAGCCCAGGGACGATCCAGTCCTATCATGTACCTTTTGAACCGAAGTCCAGGGATGATCCAGTCCTATCATGTACCTTTTGAACCAAAGTCCAGGGATGATCCAGTCCTATCATGTACCTTTTGAACTGAAGTCCAGGGACCATCCAGTCCTATCATGTACCTTTTGAACCGAATTCCAGGGACGATCCAGTCCTATCATGTACCTTTTGAACTGAAGTCCTGGGACGATCCAGTCCTATCATGTACCTTTTGAACTGAAGTCTAGGGACGATCTAGTCCTATCATGTACCTTTTGAACCAAAGTCCAGGGACGATCCAGTCCTATCATGTACCTTTTGAACCGAAGTCCAGGGACGATCCAGTCATATCATTCAATTCTCAGAGACTTCATGTCTATGACTCAATTCATAGGACTAAAGTCCGAGGATGATCCAATCCCCTTACTTGTTCATTCAGGATTTTATTCTCAGAGACATCTTGTCTATGGCTCAATTCACAGGACTAAAGTCTGAGGACGATCCAATCCCCTTACCTATTCATTCAATATTTTTTTCTCAGAGACATCTTGTCTACGGCTCAATTCACAGGACTAAAGTCCGAGGACGATCCAATTCCCTTACCTGTTCATTCACAATTTTATTCTCGGAGACATATTGTCTATGGCTCAATTCACAGGACTAAAGTCTAAGGACGATACAATCCCCTTACCTGTTCATTCAGGATTTTGTTCTCGGAGACATCTTGTCTACGGCTCAATTCACAGGACTAAAGTCCAAGGACGATACAATCCCTTTACCTGTTCATTCAGGATTTTGTTCTCGGAGACATCTGTCTACGGCTCTCTTTAGGATGATGCAATCCTATTCTGTCCACGAAGGACTTCATTTTCGGAGACATCATGTCTATGGCTCTCTTGAGGATGATGAAATCCTATCATGTCCACCAAGCACTTCATTCTCGAAGACATACGTCTACGGATCTCTTGAGGATGATGCAATCCTATCATGTCCACCAAGGATTTCATTCTCGAAGACATACATCTACAACTCTCTTGAGGATGATGCAATCCTATCATGTCCACCAAGGACTTCATTCTCGAAGACATACATCTACGACTCTCTTTAGAACATGTGTTCAAGGATAATGCAATCCCCTTGTCACCTTAGACCCTGTCTAAGGACCATCCACCAGCCTCTCTGTCGGCATCACTAATATAGGTATACTCATCATCGACCTCACTGTCGATGCAGGAAATCTCATCATGAGTTATCACATCACTCCCCCTTTCGATGAGGGTCCTTCTGAACTATATTAAGTTTGTATCAGAAAACTTTACTTGAGGTAGAGGTTTGGTTAGTACATCGGATCAATAGAAGTTTGGTTAGTACGTTGGTAACTTGTTACAAATTCAAACTTTTGGTTCCTTTCTGCACCATATCTTGGAACACTAGATTCTCTGCCATCTTGATACAACTATGTTTGTTACATAGGATCATAGTTGGGTCTATCTCTAAGTCAAACAATCCTGAATCCATACTACTTCATAACTTAGCAGAGCAAGCAGCCATATATTCTGCTTGTGCTAAGAGCCACACTAGATTGTTTCCTGCTAAACCACGAGATCATTGCTGATCCCAGACAATAACATCCTCTCGATGTGCTCTTCCTGTCTGATACACTTCCTTCCCAATCAACATCTATGTAGCCATCTGAAGTAATGATCTCCAAGATAATATAGATCAAAGTCTATTGTATCCTTTAGGTACCGTATCGCATGATTTGCAGCTTATCAGGTGAAGACATCTAGTTTCCACTAGATACTGACTGAAGATGTTCAAAGCATATATCTGACCTAGTATTCGTTAGACACATCAATGACCCAATAATTTTTCTGTACAGAGTTATATCCACTAACTCTGATGAGTCATCTGCTAACAGCTTCAAGATGGAATCCATGAGAGTGGCCATTCCAACACATCAATTCTTCTCAATATTTCTCAGCATACTTTCCCTAGTTGAGAAAGATTCCTTACGAGCCTTTCCATACTTCTAGACCTAGGAAGTAATGCATCAATCTGAGATCTTTCATTTTCATTTCTGTTTCCATCTTCTTCTTTCTTTTCGTGATCTGTTTCTCATTCTTTGTCAAAAAGAGATCATCGTCATACAATAATGGTATGATATGTTCATCATCCACAACCTTAAGGAAAAGGTTAGGAACAACTTTACTTTTGGTAAAGCCCAAGCTTATCAGGAAACTGTCAATTCTCTCTTTGTGACTGAACATCATTCACACTCTGCATTGAATGATATTCTGCATATCTATCTGTGCCATCTCTCATTAGATGGGTCTTCTGATATGAGCCTCAATATCATTTGAACTCTGTGGTGAGTTCCTTCTTGCATCCATGTCATCTGTGTATAGAAACAATATTCAACCTTGTAGAAAAGGTTGAGATCCTCATCACCCATGGTGATCATTAAGCTCATCAATTGATTATCGATCCTGGGAACCCATACAGAACCTGATTCACTCTTCTTCTTTAATTACACCATTAAGAGAATGGTCTTATCTAGCCACTTGGAGCAAACATCTCATCATGATTTTCTTCCTCTTTCTAAGAGAATCTTCTAGCCACAATTCTTCTATAGTGTGTTTGATTTGTAAATATTCTTGTTGAACATCCATCACTTGTGCGGTGTTCATCATTCTTCATGATCTTTCCTACAAATCAAAATTAAGTACATGATCGGTAATACTTCATAATCATCAAATCATATTGACATGATAACCTATTATGCATACAGATATCATTTACATAGTTATGCAACTATTTTGACCAATACTTTGGCACAACACTTTCCCATATCCTGTATGCATACAGTGGCTATCTAGATGCCTTCCATCTCTACCAGAACATACTATCAAAAGTGTGCACAACTCTCAGCATGTCAGCAAAGAGGTTTCATTCTAGACAAGCAACAATGGAATGTTTGTCCAACTTACCAATCATATGCATATTAGTAGTGTCAACACCCCAAATTTTCCGAAAAATTTAAAATTTTTAATATAGCATGTAATATGATTAAATGCAGTCATTTAACTGTTTGATTAGCTTAAGTGATCATAAGTGTGTCTGAAGGATCTTTTATTATACTTTAATTTTTATATGAGTTTCTTTACAGTTACTGATTGTTTTCTGTTTTCCAACCACAAGGGGGAATTGCCATAGCAAACTAGGCTTACTTAGCTTCCAATCTAATGCAACAGGTTTTCTTTCTCTTACAGATATACAGGTAATGTTTGGGTCGCTGCAAGCAAATCTTTAAAGTATTATAAATCAATTAGCTGTACCAAATCATTCAGTAAAAAGTCTAAGCATGCTAGCCAGGTTATCAAGTGTTTTAAAGGTAGAACCCTTTCTGTGATCTTCTTAAAATCTTACTGATAGAGAGTTACAAATTACTAGAGAATATGATAGCTATGTTTCTTGAGAACAAATTAAAAAAAAAAAAACTCTGTGGAATATTTGTAGAATAGAACTGGGTTACCATATTCAGACCAATTTTTACTCATCTGTTGTTACTGTATCATGCATGTTTAAATTTGAAATATATTTTCGATTTACAGTTTTAAATGCAAAGGAACCATCTGATACATGTCTCCTCTTAACATTTTAAGAGTTTGGCATTGATTAGAAACTACTTCTATTTGTATGATCGACGATTGAGGAAATCTATAACACCTTTAGTCTTAGTCCTAATTTATCACGATTGAATTCGTTTATGATTTTCCAGACTATACTGCCAACAGGAATGGTTATAATAATTCGCTTAATTCTATCTAACATACATTTCACGTATACGTTCTTTGTACTTCTTGAACATGAAGAGTAACAATGTCTACTTGTCCATATGAGGAATCTGAGTCTATTAATAGATTGTTATTAATTTGTAACAACAATTGAAATGGACTAGAGTAACCCTAATCTGAAAATGCAAGTTATGTAACTTGAATATTACAAGTTTAAGTCACCTAAAGGAGGAATGGCACGTCCTATGTCATCTGTGGAATGCTATCTCAATTGACATTAAAGAAGTAGAATTGTCAATCACTTATGCGCAACATCACTACACTATCTTAGAGACTTGAAAGAGATGCAATATCTCTTGTCTTTTCACACGACGCTAGGGTATATAGAAAAATAGTGATAGGTTTTGCAATCAGCATATGACTCACTTAAAAACTACCTCCTTATAATTTTTAAATTTAACAAGTTCTCTAAGTCTAAATAGACATCAAGATTCAATCTTGTTCACTATTGACAAATTGCATGGTTTTATTGATTGTAGGGCATGTGTTAATGTTCACTTATGCAAGTTTGAAAGCATTGTTTTCAATATGAAATAATGGCAAGTTTAAACTATGGTTCCGCGACTATAAAAGGATATCCATGCTATGATTTTAATTGAAAAACAAATAATTGGAATCTCATCGTGGACTTTGGAACGTCGACCCACTGCATGGGAAAAATTAAAATGCTACGTGGTCACTCTTGAGCCACGCGTTTGGTGATATAAAACAGTTGACCAAACCCTACTTAGCCATTTCTCCTTTTCCTTCGGGCTCGGTCGCTCTGTGAACCCTCCTGGTCTAGTCTCTGCTATTCACTGTGTGCTAGCAGCTTCTATGCTGCTTCAGGCCTTTCGACTTGTCCATTGTATTGTTTTGGAATCATTTTATTTTGCTGTTGGAAACTCTAAGTTTGTTATAAACCTAGGGTTTATCCTTTTTCTACCGATATTAACCTTGTCATGGCGTGACTGCATTTCTCGGCTTAGTTCTGTCAAGGCTTCCTCCGTGGAAGGTACCCTTTGCTTCAGCCAGCTCGTTCTTTTGGTAACGAAGGTGGGGTTTACACGTATTATGTTCGTGGTTAGAAGGCTGTTAAAATGATGGAGCTCCTTTCAAAATCATTGGTAAGCGACAGGTTTTTATTTCGACTATCCAGTTTGTTTTTAAATAAAATTAGTTTAAACAATAATAGGTATAAAGTTTTTAACCAACAAAATCTGTTGTTGCAGACCCTGGCTACTCTTGAAGGTGTACAAGACATAAACTTCGGCGGTTCGCTTTACCGGGTAAGCCTAGTTTTCACCATGGCATTTCCTCCTTGCTAGTTGTTAGGGTGGTTAGGGTTTTGGTGGGTGTGAGGTGACTCCGGGGTCCCTTAGCTCTGTTCAAACTTTGGAACTGTTTGTTTTAACAAGTTCTTTAAAATAGGTTTACTCTGTGTTGTGAGAGGGATGTTATGGCTTCGGTCAATTTTTGTAAGTTATTCGCCTTTCTGTGATGTTTAAGAATTTTCTATAAAAGCAAAATACAATGTAAATACAAAGGGAACAACCGATGTAAGCCTGTCTGTAGAAGAAGTTACAGCCTCGATAATTTTTTTGTTTTGTTGCTAAACTCTTAAATTATTCAGGGTTTTCACCCCGGTTTTGATAATATGACTTATTAAAAGTTATCCTGTATATTTAAGCTGGTTTGTGGCATGTATTTTTAATTCCATGTTGTCAAAAATCATCTATTTTGTTAAGTTGAGCTACGGCCGTAGGTGAAATTGTTGTTTTAGATCTTATTATTTAATTTACTTGAAAAACTGGAATGATAGGATTCAATTCAAATTTCTCTATTGTGATTTTATTTAGTAGCTTATCCTGTCGTTAAGATTATGACTCTGTCGGTGATTGCGAGTCAAGTGAATGATGTTACTATAATGTTTTAAGCTCGACAATGAGCTAGAATACTGTTATGTTAACCCTACTGTTTTTAAATTAATAGCTAGGTTATTTAAACTGTTGATATTCGCTCTGTGATAAACTTCTGTTAGGGTTTTTACACATTGATTTACAGGATAGGTTATGACTGGATAACTTTTAACTAGGGTTTGTGTATTAATTTAATTAATAGACTGAGATTGGTTAAATTTTTTACTAGGGTTTATACAATGACATAGATGTTCGAACTATGGCTACAATTCTTCAACAATGTCATTGAAAATGATATAAATACTATAAAATAACTGGTTATATTTTATTACTGTCTCATATAATTGTTTAATCGATTTTGTATTTACAGAGAAATAATTACTATATACATAAACCTTACTAATCTATTTAACAAATACGATTAAACTAGGTTTATAAGTCTATTAATAAATAGTACTTAAAGTCTTACTATTGTACTGAATGCTTATTAAATATATTATTAGCATTATATTAATGGTATTGCTTCTTACTAGGGATGCTGAAAAACATAGTAACTCAACCAAATTTAACTACTGCCATTGTAAAATACTCACTTAACTAACTAATTACTCTTCATACATATTGAATATAAACACAACATACATTCGTTCATATTTAATAAACATACAGAAATAGATGGCAGAACCTGTTTAAGCTATGGACAACAACAACAATGGGAGGTAGTTCCTCCCTACCAACTCCTAGAAAGTGCTCAGACAACAACTTCTTAGGACCCCCGAGCTTGCTCTGGTCTCCCTGGCTGGAACTAGGTGCAACAAAGTAAATTCTCTCAACCGAAACATCTATAATGGAACCAAATTACTGCAACATTACTCTCAAACAACTTCCTTACTGTATTTCCCTCTTCCTCAAATGAATTTCCTGAATAACATTCACCTGAATGCATTATCTCTGGAAAATTCCCGAGCCCCCAACTCTGTTCATTGAGTTCTTTTTAAAATATTGCCTAGGTCTTTGTTGGGTTAACTGCCATTAATGAGCCACCTTCTCTAATTCCACTTTCTTGGGGAATCATGACCCCAAATATAGGGAAGTTGCCACCTGCAACTTAGGAAGTGTTTGAGTATGCTGCCACTTGTCTTTTGCCTTTCCACCTAGTTCCATCCACCAGTTTGATCAGTAACCTCTTTTAAACAGCTCTCCCATGTTGTTGTCTCCACAATTTATTTATTAATAATAAAATATTCTGAATTACACTCCATTTCTAGTGACTCTGCTAAGTCATCAATTCCTACTTAGCATTAAATTTAACATAATGTCTCAGGAATAGAATAAAACAGTTACATAATTTTTACAAAATTGGGGTATTTGACATACACACCCCGTTAAAATGTAACATCGTCCTCGATTTTACTTATTCCTCATGCTCTGCAACCTTCTGGAACAGATTTGGGTATGCTTCCCGCATCTTACTTTCCAGTTCCCAGGTAGCTTCTTCAGGACTAAGGTGCTTCCATTGCACCTTCAACTGTCCAATTGTGCGGTTCCGCAGAGTGATTTCCCTCCTATGAAGGATACAATCCGGTTTTACCAGAACTTCCCCTTCTGGTTCTACCTATACAACGTTCCAATCAATCACATGAGTAGCATCATGAACATACTTTTTCAGAACATAAATATGAAAAACATTGTGCACTTTTACATTAGGTGGTAATGCTAGCTGATAAGCAACTTGACCAATTCTAGATAAAATTTCAAACGGACCACAGTAACGTGGCGCTAAATTTGCACAACTCCCTAATCTTAGGGAGCTCTTCTTTGGTCTTACCTTTATGAACACATGTTCACCTACCTGGAACTCTTTAGGAGTTCTTTTCAAATTTTCTTGGCTCTTTTGCCGATCCTGGGCAATCTTCAAATTCTCCTGCACTTGTTTCACAATATGTTCCATTTCTTTTAATAATTCAGGTCCTAACACTAATCTATATACTGGATTATTCCAGGAGATAGGAGTGATACATTTATGCCCATACAGAATTTCAAAAGGAATGAACTTAGATGACGATTGATAGTTATTATTGTATGCAAATTCTGCTAGATGTAAATAATCTTCCCATTTACTTGGTTGATCCTTAACATACATTCTTAGCAGATCTTCCAATACCTGATTAACTCTTTCAGTCTATCCGTCCATCTGAGGATGGAAAGAAGTGCTGAAATTCAGTGTTGTGTTTAATCCCTTAAACAAAGATTTCCAGAAATACTCTGTGAATTTAGGATCCCTGTGTGAAATAATAACCTTTGGGACACCATGTAACCGAACAATCTGCTTCAGAAATATATCAGCTATGTTTGCATCCTTGTAAGTGGTTTTAACAGCAATAAAATGTGCTGATTTACTTAATTTATTTACTACCACCATAATTGAATCATTCTGATTTTGATTTCTGGGTAATCCAGTAATGAAATCTAAGCTGATTATTTCCCACTTCCAACTAGGAACAGGCAAAGGTTGCAGTAACCCAGCGGGATGTTGATGTTCTGTTTTCACTTGTTGACAGTCTAAACACCTAGCTATATACTCAGCTGCTTCAGATTTCATATTAGGCCAAAAATAATCTTTTCTCAACATGGTTACGGTCTTCTGGTAGCCTGGATTCCCTGAGTAAGGGGTTTTATGAACTTCATCCAGAATTTACAATTTAACCTTAGATACATTAGGCACATACAGTCTGTCCTTAAACAATAAAAATCCATCATTGTTTAGGCTAAAACCCTTTATTAAATTTTCTGTAGGTTCTTCTTTAGCTGTAGCTTGTAACTTTTGATAAATCTCATCTGATTTTATCCCTTCAATCAACTGTTCATTTAAATCAGAAATGTGAGTACTGATAGCTGTTGTAAATTTTAGTTTTGCATTTCTTCTCAAAGCATCAGCCACCTTATTTTCCTTTCCTTTTATGTGCTGAATTTCGAAATCGTATTCACTTAAGAAGGCCAACCATCTTGCTTTCCTTGTATTTAAGTTAGGCTGATCTAAAAGATATTTTAGACCCTTATTATCAGTCATTAAAGTAAAATTTCTGCCTATTAAGTGGTGTCACCACATCTTTAAGGCATGAATAACAGCAGCCAGTTCTAAATCATAAGTGGCATAATTCTTTTCATGAATCTTCAGCTTCCTGGACTCATACGCAATGAAATGCCCATCCTTAGTCAACACTCCGACTAGACCGTCATTACAAGCATCGGTGCAAACCACGAAATCCTTATTAGGATCCGTTATTCTTAGAATAGGCGCAATTGTTAATAAAGTCTTTAAGTTCTTAAATCTTTTTTCACATTTCAAGTTTCAATCAAACTTATTTCCTTTCTTTTGCAAGGAAGTGATTGGGTTGGATGTTTTTGAAAAGCCTTCTATGAATCTCCGGTAGTAACCGGTAATTCCCATGAAGGACCTCACATCTGTTACGTCTTTTGGTACTGGCCATTCTTCGATTTCCCGGATCTTTTCAGGATCAACTGAAATTCCTTCCTTACTCACTACGTGACCTAAGTACTGGATTTCATCCTTGAAGAAATCACACTTACTGAACTTCGCAAAGAGCTGCTGCTCTCGTAGTTCTTGTAAGACTATCCGTAAATGTTCTTTATGTTCCTCTTCATTTTTATAATAAATTAAAATGTCATCGATGAATACGACGACAAATTTATCCAGGTATTTATGCATTATGTTATTTATTAAACACATAAAGATGGCTGGGGCATTAGTGAGCCCAAATGGCATTACGACAAATTTGTAATGTCCATACCTTGTTCTAAAAGTTGTCTTGAATATGTATTCTTCTTTAATTCTCACATGATGATAGCCTGATCTCAGGTCTGTCTTAGAGAACACCGTAGCTCCACGTAGCTGATCAAACAGATCATCTATGCGAGGAAACGGATATCTATTTTTAATTGTCATCTTATTTAGTTGACGGTAATCTATGCAAAGTCGCATAGTTCCGTCCTTCTTTTTAACAAAGATTACGGGTGCTCCCCAAGGGGACACACTGGGTCGACTATAATTCTTATCTATTAATTCCTTTAACTGTGTTTTTAATTCGTTAAGCTCCAAAATATTCATACGATACGGAGCCTTTGAACTTGGTACAGCACTTGGTACCAGCTCAATTGTGAAATCCAGTTCTCTCTTGGGAGGTAATCCTGGAATTTCCTCCGGAAAAACATCAGTAAATTCATTTACTACAGGAAGATCCTCAACTTTTATCTTTCTTATTTCAGACTTAACTGCCTCATCTGTAATAGTTACAGCATAGGAATTGCACCCTTTTCTGACTGCTCTTTTAAGTTGTAAAGTAGAAATCTGCCTGATTACAGTTTTCCTAGGAATACCCTTAACCGTTAGAGGCTGTTCATTATTATTCCCACATGTGAAGGTTTTATCAAAACAGTTTAAAACTACCTTATGCTGTTCTAACCATTCCATACCAATAAGTATGTCATACGAGCCAAGTGGCAAAACATTTAATTTAACAGTAGTTTTAAAATCATTCATATCTAGAGCACATTCCTCAACATAACAGTTCACCTTCCTTTTTGCCCCAGTAGCTAGTTGTACTGCCCAAGAGTTATCAAATCTTTCAACAATCAGATTACACTTTTTTACTATCTGCGGTGAAATATAACTAAGGCTAGCACCTGGATCTATTAAAATAGTTACAGGGGTTTTGTAAACCATACCTCCTACTTCCACCATGGAAGTTTGATAATCAACTTGGCGGTTCTCCAACGCTGCATTGATTCGGGGCATGGTCCTTGCAAAGTATCCAACAGTCATTTCATCTTGTATAGTATGAATATTGCTATTTGGTTTCTTCCGATTTGGGAAAACTGAAGCATAGTGCAGGCCATTGCATTCCCAGCACTTAACAAGCTCCTTTCGTTCAAAATTCTTAGTGAAATTTCCATGATTGTTAGAAGCCTCCTTGCTGCACTCGAAGTTGTTGAGGTTATTAACAGCTCTATTTTTGCTTCCCTGGAAGTTTTTATCATTAAAATGGTTTCTGTTCTTGTTATTCATGAAATTTTTATGGGGTACAAACTCCTTTTTCCTGAACTCAAGCTGATTACTGTTCTTTTTAGCCTTCCAGTTGGCTATTCCTTCTTTCTTTTTGTTCTGTTCAAAACAGAAATTAGCCTTTCGCATAGCTTCTTCCAGATTTTTGGGGTTATCATATTCGATCCTGTCCTTTATATGATAGGGCAGGAAGCTGAGAAACCGTTGTATTTAAGGTTTCTCTTCAACAAAATATGACACATATATTAACAGCCTTAAGAACTTACTGTTTAAGTCCTTCATCGTCATAGATCCTAGCTTTAACTCATAAAATTCCTTGGCCCTTTCTTCATAGTATTGTTCGGACATAAATTTCTTTTTGAAGTATCTTTTAAAGGTACTCCAATTGACCTCTTTTTGTTTGATCCCCTTGACCCTTTTCAAATCTTGCCACCATATATCTGCCTTTCCAGAAAGGTTATAGATGGCCATTCTCGCCTTTAGCTGATTTGAATAGTTGTATATGAAAATATTTCCTCATCCCGGATAACTAGGATTCTGCCTCTTCTCCTGTTTCATATTCCCCATTGAAAGTTGGGGGTTTTATTTTCTTGAATTCCCCAGAAATCTCTTCATAAGGCCTGTACTTTTTCTTTCTGTTATACAACTCAGCCTCACTACTGTCACTAGTAGTGTGATAGCTTTGTTGTTCCCTTCTTCCTTCAGATGACGAACTGTTGTCCGATTTATCTAGTTTCATCTTTTTAGACCCTTTTTGATGGCTAGCTCCTTCAGATTCAGATCTTTTGCTTCTCCCTTTAGTCTGAAATTTTTCTATCAAAATTTGATTTAACTGCTCTTGAGTTTTCAGAATCCTTTCATTATCCTTCTTGACTGATTCTATCTTAGTCTTTAAACCCTTTATAGTCTGCATCAACTCCGAGGAGTGAGAAATTACCTCCTCTATCACAGGTTCTCTAGACATCTGTCTTGTCTCAGTGTTTGGAGATTCCTCCTTAGCATATTCTCCTAGCTTCTCCATACCTGCCTGTTAGATTCAGAAACTGAAATTTTCTGCTCTTTTACATGAAACAAAAATACAAGTTAGTACGTTATATCTATATATAGTTTTTTTTTTATTGTTACCGTCCTGCGGAAACTAGTTGGGCCGCAACCAGGCCTAGTATTTGAACAATGCTCTGATACCACATGTCAACACCCCAAATTTTCCGAAAAATTTAAAATTTTTAATATAGCATGTAATATGATTAAATGCAGTCATTTAACTGTTTGATTAGCTTAACTGATCATAAGTGTGACTGAAGGATCTTTTATTATACTTTAATTTTTATATGAGTTTCTTTACAGCTACTTATTGTTTTCTGTTTTGCAACCACAAGGGGGAATTGCCATAGCAAACTAGGCTTACTTAGCTTCCGAGGTAATGCAAGAGGTTCTCTTTCTCTTACAAATATACAGGTAATGTTTGGGTCACTGCAAACAAATCTTTAAAGTATTATAAATCAATTAGCTGTACCAAATCATTCAGTAAAAAGTCTAAGCATGCTAGCCAGGTTATCAAGTGTTTTAAAGGTAGAACCCTTCCTGTGATCTTCTTAAAATCTTACTGATAGAGAGTTAGAAATTAATAGAGAATATGATAGCTATGTTTCTTGAGAAATAAAAAAAAAAAAAACTCTGTGGAATATTTGTCCTTTGATGATATTACTGTAATGCAAAAATACTTCATAACTAGCATGTAGAATAGAACTGGGTTACCATATTCAGACCAATTTTTACTCATCTGTTGTTACTGTATCATGCATGTTTAAATTTGAAATATATTTTTGATTTACAGTTTTAAATGCAAAGGAACCATCTGATACATGTCTCCTTTTAACATTTTAAGAGTTTGGCATTGATTAGAAACTACTTCTATTTGTATGATCGACGATTGAGGAAATCTATAACACCTTTAGTATTAGTCCTAATTTATCGCGATTGAATTCGTTTATGATTTTCCATACTATACTGCCAACAGGAATGGTTATAATAATTCGCATAATTCTATCTAACATACATTTCATGTATACGTTCTTTGTACTTCTTGAACATGAAGAGTAACAAAGTCTACTTGTCCATACAAGGAATCTGAGTCTATTAATAGATTGTTACTAATTTGTAACAACAATTGAAATGGACTAGAGTAACCCTAATCCAAAAATGCGAGTTATGTAACTTGAATATTACAAGTTTAAGTCACCTAAAGGAGGAATGGCACGTCCTATGTCATCTGTGCAACGCTATCTCAATTGAGATTAAAGAAGTAGAATTGTCAATCACTTATGCCCAACATCACTACACTATCTTAGAGACTTGAAAGAGATGCAATATCTCTTGTCTTTTCAGATGAGGCTAGGGTATATAGAAAAATAGTGATAGGTTTTGCAATCAGCATATGACTCACTTGAAAACTACCTCCTTATAATTTTTAAATTTAACAAGTTCTCTAAGTCTAAATAGACTTCAAGATTCACTCTTGTTCACTATTGACAAATTGCATGGTTTTACTGATTGTAGGGCATGTGTTAATGTTCACTTATGCAAGTTCGAAAGCATTGTTTTCAATATGAAATAATGGCAAGTTTAAACTATGGTGCCACGACCATAAAAGAATATCCATGCTATGATTTTAATTGAAAAACAAATAATTGGAATCTCATCATGGACTTTGGAACGTCGATCCACTGCATGGGAAAAATTAAAATGCTATGTGGTCACTCTTGAGACACGCGTTTGGTCATATAAAACAGTTGACCAAACCCTACTTGGCCATTTCTCCTTTGCCTTCGGCCTCGGTTGCTCTGTGAACCCTCCTGGTCCAGTCTCTGCTGTTCACTGTGTGCTAACAGCTTCTATGCTGCTTCAGGCCTTCGAGCATGTCCATTGTATTGTTTTGGAATCATTCTTTTTTGCTAAGGAAACTATAAGTTTGTTATAAACGTAGGGTTTGTCCTTTTGCTACCGATATTAACCCTATCACGACGTGACTGCATCTCTCGGCTTAGTTCTGTCAAGGCTTCCTCCGTGGAAGGTACCCTTTGCTTCAGCCAGCTCGTTCTTTTGGTAATGAAGGTGGGGTTTACACATATTATGTTCGTGGTTAGAAGGCTGTTAGAATGATGGAGCTCCTTTCAAAATCATTGGTAAGCTACAGGTTTTTATTTCGACTATCCAGTTTGTTTTTAAATAAAATTTTAGTTTAAACAATAATAGGTATAAAGTTTTTAACCAACAAAATCTGTTGTTGCAGACCCTGGCTACTCTTGAAGGTGTACAAGACATAAACTTCGGCGGTTCGCTTTACCAGGTAAGCCTGGTTTTTACCATGGCGTTTCCTGCTTGCTAGTTGTTAGGGTGGTTAGGGTTTTGGTTGGTGTGAGGTGACTACGAGGTCCCTCAGCTCTGTTCAAAGTTTGGAACTGTTTGTTTTAACAAGTTCTTTAAAACAGGTTTACTCTGTGTTGTGAGAGGGATGTTATGGCTTCGGTCAATTTTTGTAAGTTATTCTCCTTTCTGTGATGTTTAAGAATTTTCTATAAAAGAAAAATACAATGTAAATACAAAGGGAATAACGGCTGTAAGACTGTCTGTAGAAGAAGTTACAGCCTCGATAATTTTTTTGTTTTGTTGCTAAACTCTTAAATTATTCAGGGTTTTCACCCCGGTTTTGAGAATATGACTTTTTAAAAGTTCTCTTGTATATTTAAGCTGGTGTGTGGCGTGTATTTTTAATTCCATGTTGTCAAAAATCATCTATTTTGTGAAGTTGAGCTGCGGCCGTAGGTGAAATTGTTGTTTTAGATCTTATTATTTAATTTACTTGAAAAACTGGAATGATAGGATTCAATTCGAATTTCTCTGTTGTGATTTTATTTAGTAGCTTATCCTGTCGTTAAGATTATGACTCTGTCGGTGATTGGGAGTCAAGTGAATGATGTTACTATAATTTTTTAAGCTCAACAATGAGCTAGAATACTGTTATGTTAACCCTATTGTTTTTAAATTAATAGCTAGCTTATTTAAACTGTTGATATTCGCTCTGTGATAAACTTCTTTTAGGGTTTTTACAGATTGATTTATTGGATAGGTTATGACTGGATAACTTTTAACTAGGGTTTGTGTATTAATTTAATAAATAGACTAAGATTGGTTAAATTTTTGACTAGGGTTTATACCCTGACATAGATGTTCGAACTATGGCTACAATTCTTCAGCAATGTCATTGAAAATTATATAAATACTGTAAAATAACTGGTTATATTTTATTACTGTCTCATATAATTGTATAATCGATTTTGTATTTACAGAGAAATAATTACTGTATACATAAACCTTACTAATCTATTTAACAAATACGATTAAACTAGGTTTATAAGTGTATTAATAACTAGTACTTAAAGTCTTACTATTGTACTGAATGCTTATTAAATATATTATTAGCATTATATTAATGGTATTGCTTCTTACTAGGGATGCTGAAAAACACAGTGGCTCAACCAAATTTAACTACTGCCATTCTAAAATACTCACTTAACTAACTAATTACTCTTCAGACATATAGAAGATAAACACAACATACATTCGTTCATATTTAATAAACATACATAAATATATGGCAGAACCTGTTTAAGCTATGAACAACAACAACAATGGGAGGCAGTTCCTCCCTACCAACTCCTGGAAAGTGCTCAGACAACAACTTCTCAGGACCCCCGAGCTTGCTCTGGTCTCCCTGGATGGAACTAGGTGCACCAAAGAAAATTCTCTCAGCCCAAACATCTATAATGGAACCAAGTTACTGCATCATTCCTCTCAAACAATTTCCTTACTGTATTTCCCTCTTCCTCAAATGAATTTCCTGAACAACATTCACCTGAATGCATTCTCTCTGAAAAATTCCCGAGCCCCCAACTCTGTTCATTGAGTTCTTTTTAAAAGATTGCCTAGGTCTTTGTTGGGTTAACTGTCATTAATGAGACACCTTCTCTAATTCCACTTTCTTGGGGAATCATGACCCCAAATATAGGGAAGTTGCCACCTACAACTTAGGAAGTGTTTGAGGATGCTGCCACTTGTCTTTTGCCTTTCCACCTAGTTCCATCCACCAGTTTGATCAGTAACCTCTTTTTAACAACTCTCCCATGCTGTTGTCTCCATAATTTATTTATTAATAATAAAATATTATGAATTACACTCCATTTCTAGTGACTCTGCTGAGTCATCAATTCCTACTTAGCATTAAATTTAACATAATGTCTCAGGAATAGAATAAAAGAATTACATAATTTTTACAAAATTGGGGTATGTGACATACACACCCCCTTAAAATGTAACATCCTCCTTGATGTTACTTATTCCTCATCCTCTGCAACCTTCTGAAACAGATTTGGGTATGCTCCCGCATCTTACTTTCCAGTTCCCAGGTAGTTTCTTCAGGACTAAGGTGCTTCCATTGCACCTTCAGCTCTCCAATTGTGCGGTTCCGCAGAGTAATTTCCCTTCTCCGAAGGATACAATCTGGTTCCACCAGAACTTCCCCTTCTGGTTCTACCTGTACAACGTTCCAATCAATCACATGCGTAGCATAATGAACATACTTTTTCAGAACATAAATATGAAAACCATTGTGCACTTTTAAATTAGGTGGTAATGCTAGCTGATAAGCAAATTGACCAATTCTAGATAAAATTTCAAACGGACCACAGTAACATGGCACTAACTTTGCACAACTCCCCAATCTTAGGGAGCTCTTCTTTGGTCTTACCTTTATGAACACATGTTCACCTACCTGGAACTCTTTAGGAGTTCTTTTCAAATCTGCTTGGCTCTTTTGCCGATCCTGGGAAATCTTCAAATTCTCCTGCACTTGTTTCACAATCTGTTCCATTTCTTTTAATAATTCAGGTCCTAACACTAATTTATCTACTGGATTATTCCTGGAGATAGGAGTGTTACATTTATGCCCATACAGAATTTCAAAAGGAATGAACTTAGCTGACGATTGATAGTTATTATTGTATGCAAATTCTGCTAGATGTAAATAATCTTCCCATTTACCTGGATGATCCTTAACATACATTCTTAGCAGATCTTCCAATACCTGATTAACTCTTTCAGTCTATCCATCCATCTGAGGATGGAAAGAAGTGCTGAAATTCAGTGTTGTGTTTAATCCCTTAAACAAAGATTTCCAGAAATTCCCTATGAATTTAGGATCCCTCTCTGAAATTATAACCTTTGGGACACCATGTAACCGAACAATCTGCTTCAGAAATATATCAGCTATGTTCGCGGCCTTGTAAGTGGTTTTAACAGGAATAAAATGTGGTGATTTACTTAATTTATCTACTACCACCATAATTGAATCATTCTGATTTTGATTTCTGGGTAATCCAGTAATGAAATCTAAGCTGATTTTTTCCAACTTCCAACTAGGAACAGGCAAAGGTTGTAGTAACCCAGCTGGATGTTGATGTTCTGTTTTCACTTGTTGACAGTCTAAACACCTAGCTATATACTCAGCTGCTTCAGATTTCATATTAGGCCAAAAATAATCTTTTCTCAACATGGTGACAGTCTTCTGGTAGCCTGGATGCCCTGAGTAAGGGGTTTTATGAACTTCATCCAGAATTAACAATTTCACCTTAGATACATTAGGCACATACAGTCTTTCCTTAAACAATAAAAATCCATCTTTCTTTAGGCTAAAACCCTTTATTAAACTTTCTGTAGGTTCTTCTTTAGCTGTAGCTTGTAACTTTTGATCAATCTCATATGATTTTATCCCTTCAGTCAATTGTTCATTTAAATCAGAAATGTAAGTACTGATAGCTATTGTAAAATTCAGTTTTGCATTTCTGCTCAAAGCATCAGCCACCTTATTTTCCTTTCCTTTTATGTGCTGAATTTCGGAATCGTATTCACTTAAGAAGGCCAACCATCTTGCTTGCCTTGCATTTAAGTTAGGCTGATCTAAAATATATTTTAGACCCTTATTATCAGTCATGAAAATAAAATTTCTGCCTATTAAGTGGTGTCACGACATCTTTAAGGCATGAATAACAACAACCAGTTCTAAATCATAAGTGGCATAATTCTTTTCATGAATCTTCAGCTTCCTGGACTCATAGGCAATGACATGCCCATCCCGAGTCAACACTCCAACTAGACCGTCATTACAAGCATCGGTGCAAACCACGAAATCCTTATTAGGATCCGTTATTCTTAGAATAGGCGCAATTGTTAATAAAGTCTTTAATTTCTTAAAGCTTTCTTCACATTTCAAGTTCCAATCAAACTTCTTGCCTTTCTTTTGCAAGGAAGTGATTGGGTTAGCTATTTTTGAAAAGCCTTCTATGAATCTCCGGTAATAACCGGTAATTCCCATGAAGGACCTAACATCTTTTACGTCTTTTGGTACGGGCCATTCTTCGATTGCCCGGATCTTTTCAGGATCAACTGAAATTCCTTCCTTAGTCACTACGTGACCTAAGTATTGGATTTCATCCTTGAAGAAATCACACTTATTGAACTTCGCAAAGAGCTGCTGCTCTCGTAGTTCTTGTAAGACTATCCGTAAATGTTCTTTATGTTCCTCTTCATTTTTAGAATAAATTAAAATGTCATCGATGAATACGACGACAAATTTATCCAGGTATTTATGCATTATGTTATTTATTAGACACATAAAGATGGCTGGGGCATTACTAAGCCCAAATGGCATTACGACAAATTCGTAATGTCCATACCTTGTTCTAAAAGTTATCTTGAATATGTCTTCTTCTTTAATTCTCACCTGATGGTAACCTGATCTCAGGTCTGTCTTAGAGAACACTATAGCTCCACGTAGCTGATCAAACAGATCATCTATGCGAGGAAACGGATATCTGTTTTTAATTGTCATCTTATTTAGTTGACGGTAATCTATGCAAAGTCGCATAGTTCCGTCCTTCTTTTTAACAAAGACTACGGGTGCTCCCCAAGGGGACACACTGGGTCGAATGTAATTCTTATCTATTAATTCCTTTAACTATGTTTTCAATTCGTTAAGCTCCAGAATATTCATACGATACGGAGCATTTGAACTGGGTACAACACCTAGTACCAGCTCAATTGTGAAATCCAGTTCTCTCTTGGGAGGTAATCCTGGAATTTTCTCCGGAAAAACATCAATAAATTCATTTACTACAGGAAGATCCTCAACTTTTATCTTTCTTATTTCAGACTTAACTTCCTCATCTGTAATAGTTACAGCATAGGACTTGCACCCTTTTCTGACTGCTCTTTTAAGTTGTAAACTAGAAATCTGCCTGATTACAGTTTTCTTAGGAATACCCTTAACCGTTACAGTCTGTTCATTATTATTCCCACATGTGAAGGTTTTATCAAAACAGTTTAAAACTACCTCATGATGTTCTAACCAGTACATACCAATAAGTATGTCATACGAGCCAAGTGGCAAAACATTTAATTTAACAGTAGTTTTAAAATAATTCATATATAGAGCACATTCCTCAACATAACAGTTCACCTTTCTTTTTGCCCCAGTAGCTAGTTGTACTGACCAAGAGTTATCAAATCTTTCAACAATTAGATTACACTTTTCTACTATCTCCGGTGAAATATAACTAAGGCTAGCACCTGGATCTATTAAAATAGTTACAGAGGTTTTGTTAACCATACCTCCTACTTCCACCATGGAAGTTTGATAATTAGCTTGGCTGTTCTCCAACGCTGCATTGATTCAGGGCATGGTCCTTGCAAAGTCTCCAACAATCATTTCATCTTGTATAGTATGAATAGTGCTATTTGGTTTCTTCCGATTTGGGAAAACTGAAGCATAGTGTGGGCCATTGCATTCCCAGCACTTAACAGGCTCCTTTCATTCAAAATTCTTAGTGAAATTTCCAGGATTGTTAGAAGCCTCCTTGCTGCCCTTGAAGTTGTTGGGATTATTAGCAGCTCCATTTTTGCTTCCCTGGAAGTTTTTATCATTAAAATGGTTTCTGTTCTTGTTATTCTTGAAATTTTTATGGGGTACAAACTCCTTTTTCCTGAACTCAAGCTGATTACTGTTCTTTTTAGCCTTCCAGTTGGCTATTCCTTCTTTCTTTTTGTTCTGTTCAAAACAGAAATTAGCCTTTCGCATAGCTTCTTCAAGAGTTTTGGGGTTATCATATTCAATTCTGTCATTTATATGATAGGGCAGGCAGCTGAGAAACCGTTGTATTTTAGGTTTCTCTTCAACAAAATACGACACATATCTTAACAGACTTAAGAACTTACTGTTTAAGTCCTTCATCGTCATATATCCTAGCTTTAACTCATAAAATTGCTTGGCCCTTTCTTCATAGTATTGTTCGGACATAAATTTCTTTTTGAAGTACCTTTTAAAGGTACTCCAATTGACCTCTTTTTGTTTGATCCCCTTGACCCTTTTCAAATCTTGCCACCATATATCTGCCTTTCCAGAAAGGTTATAGATGGCCATTCTCGCCTTCAGCTGATTTGAATAGTTGTATATTAAAATATTTCCTCATCCCAGTTAACCAGGATTCTGCCTCTTCTCCTGTTTCAGATTCTCCATTGAAAGTTGGGGGTTTTATTTTCTTGAACTCCCCAGAAATATCTTCATAAGGCTTGTACTTTTTCTTTCTGTTATACAACTCAGCCTCACTACTGTCACTAGTAGTGTGATAGCTTTGTTGTTCCCTTCTTCCTTCAGATGATGAACTTCTATCCGGTTTAGCTAGTTTCATCTTTATAGACCCTTTTTGATGGCTAGCTCCTTCAGATTCAAATCTTTTGCTTCTCCCTTCAGTATGAAATTTTTCTATCAAAATTTGATTTAACTGCTCTTGAGTTTTCAGAATCCTTTCATTATCCTTCTTGACTGATTCTATCTCGGTCTTTAAAGCCTTTATAGTCTGCATCAGCTCTGAGGAGTGAGAAATTACCTCCTCTATCACAGGTTCTCTAGACATCTGTCTTGTCTTAGTGTTTGGAGATTCCTGCTCAGCATATTCTCCTAGCTTCTCCATACCTGGCTGTTAGATTCAAAAAAAGGAATTTTTCTGCTCTTTTACATGAAACAAAAATACAAGTTAGTCCATTATATATATATATATATATATATATATTTTTTATTGTTACCATCCTGCGGAAGCTAGTTGGGCCACAACCAGGCCTAATATTTGAACAATGCTCTGATACCAGATGTCAACACCCGAAATTTTCCGAAAAATTTAAAATTTTTAATATAGCATGTAATATGATTAAATGCAGTCATTTAACTGTTTGATTAGCTTAAGTGATCATAAGTGTGTCTGAAGGATCTTTTATTATACTTTAATTTTTATATGAGTTTCTTTACAGTTACTGATTGTTTTCTGTTTTGCAACCACAAGGGGGAATTTCCATAGCAAACTGGGCTTACTTATCTTCCGAGGTAATGCAAGAGGTTTTATTTCTCTTACAAATATACAGGTAATGTTCGGGTCGTTGCAAACAAATCTTTAAAGTATTATAAATCAATTAGCTGTACGAAATCATTCAGTAAAAAGTCTAAGCATGCTAGTCAGGTTATCAAGTGTTTTAAAGGTAGAACCCTTCCTGTGATCTTCTTAAAATCTTACTGATAGAGAGTTATAAATTACTAGAGAATATGATAGCAATGTTTCTTGAGAATAAATATTAAAAAAAAAAAAAAACTCTGTGGAATATTTGACCTCTGATGATATTACTGTAATGCAAAAATACTTCATAACTAGCATGTAGAATAGAACTAGGTTACCATATTTAGACCAATTTTTACTCATCTGTTCTTACTGTATCATGCATGTTTAAATTTGAAATATATTTTCGATTTACAGTTTTAAATGCAAAGGAACCATCTGATACATGTCTCCTTTTAACATTTTAAGAGTTTGGAATTAATTAGATACTACTTCTATTTGTATGATCGACGATTGAGGAAATCTATAACACCTTTAGTCCTAGTCTTAATTTATCACGATTGAATTCGTTTTTGATTTTCCAGACTATACTGCCAAGAGGAATGGTTATAATAATTCGCATAATTCTATCTAACATACATTTCACGTATACGTTCTTTGTACTTCTTGAACATGAAGAGTAACAAAGTCTACTTGTCCATACGAGGAATCTGAGTCTATTAATAGATTTTTATTAATTTGTAACAACAATTGAAATGGACTAGAGTAACCCTAATCCGAAAATGCGAGTTATGTAACTTGAATATTACAAGTTTAAGTCACCTAAAGGAGGAATGGAACGTCCTATGTCATCTGTGCAACGCTATCTCAATTGACATTAAAGAAGTAGAATTGTCAATCACTTATGCCCAACATCACTACACTATCTTAGAGACTTGAAAGAGATGCAATATCTCTTGTCTTTTCACACAAGGCTAGGGTATATAGAAAAATAGTGATAGGTTTTGCAATCAGCATATGACTCACTTGAAAACTACCTCCTTATAATTTTTAAATTTAACAAGTTCTCTAAGTCTAAATAGACTTCAAGATTCAATCTTGCTCACTATTGACAAATTGCATGGTTTTATTGATTGTAGGGCATGTGTTAATGTTCACTTATGCAAGTTCGAAAGCATCGTTTTCAATATGAAATAATGGCAAGTTTAAACTATGGTTCCACGACCATAAAAGAATATCCATGCTATGATTTTAATTGAAAAACAAATAATTGGAATCTCATCATGGACTTTGGAACGTCGACCCACTGCATGGGAAAAATTAAAATGCTACGTGGTCACTCTTGAGCAACGCGTTTGGTGATATAAAACAGTTGACCAAACCCTACTTGGCCATTTCTCCTTTGCCTTCGGGCTCGGTCTCTCTGTGAACCCTCCTGGTCAGGTCTCTGTTGTTCACTGTGTGCTAGCAGCTTCTCTCTGTTGTTCACTGTGTGCTAGAAGCTTCTATGCTGCTTTAGGCCTTCGGGCTTGTCCATTGTATTGTTTTGGAATCATTCTATTTTGTTGTTGGCAACTATAAGTTTGTTATAAACCTATGGTTTATCCTTTTGCTACCAATATTAACCCTGTCACGACGTGACTGCATCTCTCGGCTTAGTTCTGTCAAGGCTTCCTCCGTGGAAGGTACCCTTTGCTTCAGCCAGCTCGTTCTTTTGGTAACGAAGGTGGGGTTTACACTTATTATGTTCATGGTTAGCAGGCTCTTAAAATGACAAATCTCCTTTCAAAGTCATTGGTAAGCTACAGGTTTTTATTTCGACTCTCCAGTTTGTTTTTAAATAAAATTTTAGTTTAAACAATAATATGTATAAATTTTTTAACCAACAAAATCTGTTGTTGCAGACCTTGGCTACTCTTGAAGGTGTACAAGACATAAACTTCGGCGGTTCGCTTTACCGGGTAAGCTTGGTTTTCACCATGGCATTTCCTCCTTGCTAGTTATTAGGGTGGTTAGGGTTTTGGTCGGTGTGAGGTGATTCTGGGGTCCCTCAACTCTGTTCAAACTTTAGAACTGTTTGTTTTAACAAGTTCTTTAAAATAGGTTTACTCTGTGTTGTGAGAGGGATGTTATGGCTTCAGTAAATTTTTGTAAGTTATTCGCCTTTCTGTGATGCTTAAGAATTTTCTATAAAAGAAAAATACAATGTAAATACAAAGGGAACAACGGCTGTAAGCCTGTCTGTAGAAGAAGTTACAACCTCGATAATTTTTTTGTTTTGTTGCTAAACTCTTAAATTATTCAGGGTTTTCACCCCGGTTTTGATAATATGACTTATTAAAAGTTATCCTGTATATTTAAGCTGGTGTGTGGCGTGTATTTTTAATTCCATGTTGTCAAATATCATCTTTTTTGTGAACTTGAGCTGCGGCCGTAGGTGAAATCGATGTTTTAGATCTTATTATTTAATTTACTTGAAAAACAGGAATGATAGGATTCAATTCGAATTTCCCTGTTGTGATTTTATGTAGTAGCTTATCCTGTCGTTAAGATTATGACTCTATCAGTGATTGCGAGTCAAGTGAATGATGTTACTATAATGTTTTAAGCTCAACAATGAGCTAGAATACTGTTCTGTTAACCCTACTGTTTTTAAATTAATAGCTAGCTTATTTAAACTGTTGATATTCGCTCTGTGATAAACTTCTGTTAGGGTTTTTACACATTGATTTACTGGATAGGTTATGACTGGATAACTTTTAACTAGGGTTTGTGTATTAATTTAATTAATAGACTAAGATTGGTTAAATTTTTGACTAGGGTTTATACCCTGACATAGATGTTCGAACTATGGCTACAATTCTTCAGCAATGTCTTTGAAAATGATATAAATACTGTAAAATAACTGGTTATATTTTATTACTGTCTGATATAATTGTTTAATCGATTTTGTATTTACAGAGAAATAATTACTGTATACATAAACCTTACTAATCTATTTAACAAATACGATTAAACTAGGTTTATAAGTGTATTAATAACTAGTACTTAAAGTCTTACTATTGTACTGAATGCTTATTAAATATATTATTAGCATTATATTAATGGTATTGCTTCTTCATAGGGATGCTGAAAAACACAGTAACTCATCCAAATTTAACTACTGCCATTCTAAAATACTCACTTAACTAACTAATTACTCTTCAGACATATAGAAGATAAACACAACATACATTCGTTCATATTTAATAAACATACAGAAATAGATGGCAGAACCTGTTTAAGCTATGGACAACAAGAGCAATGGGAGGCAGTTCCTCCCTACCAACTCCTGGAAAGTGCTCAAACAACAACTTCTCAGGACCCCAGAGCTTGCTCTGGTCTCCCTGGCTGGAACTAGGTGCAACAAAGTAAATTCTCTCATCCCAAACATGTATAATGGAATCAAGTTACTGCAACATTTCTCTCAAACAACTTCCTTACTGTATTTTCCTCTTCCTCAAATGAATTTCCTGAATAACATTCACCTGAATGCATTCTCTCTGGAAAATTCCCGAGCCCCCAACTCTGTTCATTGAGTTCTTTTTAAAAGATTGCCTAGGTCTTTGTTGGGTTAACTGTCATTAATGAGCCACCTTCTCTAATTCCACTTTCTTGGGGAATCATGACACCAAATATAGAGAAGTTGCCATCTGCAACTTAGGAAGTGTTTGAGGATGCTGCCACTTGTCTTTTTCCTTTCCACCTAGTTCCATCCACCAATTTGATCAGTAACCTCTTTTTAACAGCTCTCCCATGTTGTTGTCTCCGCAATTTATTTATTAATAATAAAATATTCTGAATTACACTCCATTTCTAGTGACTCTACTGAGTCATCAATTCCTACTTAGCATTAAATTTAACATAATGTCTTAGGAATAGAATAAAACAATTACATAATTTTTACAAAATTGGGGTATGTGACATACACATCCCCTTAAAATGTAACATCCTCCTTGATGTTACTTATTCCTCATCCTCTGCATCCTTCTGGAACAGATTTGGGTATGCGTCCCGCATCTTACTTTCGAGTTCCCAGGTAGCTTCTTCAGGACTAAGGTGCTTCCATTGCACCTTCAGCTGTCCAATTGTGCGATTCTGCAGAGTAATTGCCCTCCTCCGAAGGATACAATCCAGTTCCACCAGAACTTCCCCTTCCGGTTCTACCTGTACAACGTTCCAATCAATCACATGAGTAGCATCATGAACATACTTTTTCAGAACATAAATATGAAAAACATTGTGCACTTTTAAATTAGGTGGTAATGCTAGCTGATAAGCAACTTGACCAATTCTAGATAAAATTTCAAACGGACCACAGTAACATGGCGCTAACTTTGCACAACTCCCCAATCTTAGGGAGCTCTTCTTTGGTCTTACCTTTATGAACACATGTTCACCTACCTGGAACTCTTTAGGAGTTCTTTTCAATCTGCTTGGCTCCTTTTCTGATCCTGGGCAATCTTCAAATTCTCCTGCACTTGTTTCACAATCTGTTCCATTTCTTTTAATAATTCAGGTCCTAACACTAATCTATCAACTCGATTATTCCAGGAGATAGGAGTGTTACATTTATGCCCATACAGAATTTCAAAAGGTATGAACTTAGCTGACGATTGATAGTTATTATTGTATGCAAATTCTGCTAGATGTAAATAATCTTCCCATTTACCTGGATGATCCTTAACATACAATCTTAGCAGATCTTCCAATACCTGATTAACTCTTTCAGTCTATCCTTCGATCTGAGGATGGAAAGAAGTGCTAAAATTCAGTGTTGTGTTTAATACCTTAACCAAAGATTTCCAGAAATTCCCTATGAATTTAGTATCCCTCTCTGAAATAATAACCTTTGGGACACCATGTAACCGAACAATCTGCTTCAAAAATATATCAGCTATGTTCGTGGCCTTGTAAGTGGTTTTAAAAGGAATAAAATGTGGTGATTTACTTAATTTATCTACTACCACCATAATTGAATCATTCTGATTTTGATTTCTGGGTAATCCAGTAATGAAATCTAAGCTGATTATTTCCCACTTCCAACTAGGAACATGCAAAGGTTGCAGTAACCCAGCTGGATGTTGATGTTCTGTTTTCACTTGTTGACAGTCTAAACACTTAGCTATATACTCAGCTGCTTCAGATTTCATATTAGGCCAAAAATAATCTTTTCTCAATATGGTGACAGTCTTCTGGTAGCCTGGATGCCCTGAGTAAGGGGTTTTATGAACTTCATCCAGAATTAACAATTTAACCTTAGATACATTAGGCACATACAGTCTCTCCTTAAACAATAAAAATCCATCTTTCTTTAGGCTAAAAGCCTTTATTAAACTTTATGTAGGTTCTTCTTTAGCTGTAGCTTGTAACTTTTGATAAATCTCATCTGATTTTATCCCTTCAATTAATTGTTCATTTAAATCAGAAATGTAAGTACTGATAGCTGTTGTAAAATTCAGTTTTGCATTTCTGCTCAAAGCATCAGCCACCTTATTTTCCTTTCCTTTTATGTGCTGAATTTCGGAATCGTATTCACTTAAGAAGGCCAACCATCTTGCTTGCCTTGCATTTAAGTTAGGCTGATCTAAAATATATTTTAGACCCTTATTATCAGTCATTAAAGTAAAATTTCTGCCTATTAGGTGGTGTCGCCACATCTTTAAGGCATGAATAACAACAGCCAGTTCTAAATCATAAGTGGCATAATTCTTTTCATGAATCTTCAGCTTCCTGGACTCATAGGCAATGACATGCCCATCCTGAGTCAACACTCCAACTAGATCGTCATTACAAGCATCGGTGCAAACCACGAAATCCTTATTAGGATCCGTTATTCTTAGAATAGGCGCAGTTGTTAATAAAGTCTTTAATTTCTTAAAGCTTTCTTCACATTTCAAGTTCCAATCAAACTTCTTGCCTTTCTTTTGCAAGGAAGTGATTGGGTTAGTTATTTTTGAAAAGCCTTCTATGAATCTCCGGTAATAACCGGTAATTCCCATGAAGGACCTAACATCTGTTACGTCTTTTGGTACGGGCCATTCTTCGATTGCCCGGATCTTTTCAGGGTCAACTGAAATTCCTTCCTTAGTCACTGCGTGACCTAAGTATTGGATTTCATCCTTGAAGAAATCACACTTATTGAACTTCGCAAAGAGATGCTGCTCTCGTAGTTCTTGTAAGACTATCCGTAAATGTTCTTTATGTTCCTCTTCATTTTTAGAATAAATTAAAATGTCATCGATGAATACGATGACAAATTTATCCAGGTATTTATGCATTATGTTATTTATTAGACACATAAATATGGCTGGGGCATTAGTAAGCCCAAATGGCATTATGAGAAATTCGTAATGTCCATACCTTGTTCTAAAAGTTGTCTTGAATATGTCTTCTTCTTTAATTCTCACCTGATGATAACCTGATCTCAGGTATGTCTTAGAGAACACCGTAGCTCCACGTAGCTGATCAAACAGATCATCTATGCGAGGAAACGGATATCTATTTTTAATTGTCATCTTATTTAGTTGACGGTAATCTATGCAAAGTCGCATAGTTTCGTCCTTCTTTTTAACAAAGATTACGGGTGCTCCCCAAGGGGACACACTGGGTCGAATGTAATTCTTATCTATTAATTCCTTTAACTATGTTTTTAATTCATTAAGCTCCAGAATATTCATACGATACGGAGCATTTGAACTGGGTACAGTACCTGGTACCAGCTCAATTGTGAAATCCGGTTCTCTCTTGGGAGGTAACCCTGGAATTTTCTCCGGAAAACATCAGTAAATTCATTTACTACAGGAAGATCCTCAACTTTTATCTTTCTTATTTCAGACTTAACTGTCTCATCTGTAATAGTTACAGCATAGGACTTGCATCCTTTTCTGACTGCTCTTTTAAGTTGTAAAGTAGAAATCTGCCTGATTACAGTTTTCCTAGGAATACCCTTAACCGTTACAGTCTGTTCATTATTATTCCCACATGTGAAGGTTTTATCAAAACGGTTTAAAACTACCTCATGCTGTTCTAACCAGTCCATACCAATAAGTATGTCATACGAGCCAAGTGGCAAAACATTTAATTTAACAGTAGTTTTAAAATAATTCATATCTAGAGCACATTCCTCAACATAACAGTTCACCTTCCTTTTTGCCCCAGTAGCTAGTTGTACTGACCAAGAGTTATCAAATCTTTCAACAATTAGAATACACTTTTCTACTATCTGCGGTGAAATATAACTAAGGCTAGCACCTGGATCTATTAAAATAGTTACAGGGGTTTTGTTAACCATACCTCCTACTTCCACCATGGAAGTTTGATAATCAGCTTGGCTGTTCTCCAACGCTGCATTGATTCAGGGCATGGTCCTTGCAAAGTCTCCAACAATCATTTCATCTTGTATAGTATGAATAGTGCTATTTGGTTTCTTCCGATTTGGGAAAACTGAAGCATAGTGTGGGCCATTGCATTCCCAGCACTTAACAGGATCCTTTCATTCAAAATTCTTAGTGAAATTTCCATGATTGTTAGAAGCCTCCTTGCTGCCCTTGAAGTTGTTGGGATTATTAGCAGCTCCATTTTTGCTTCCCTGGAATTTTTTATCATTAAAATGGTTTCTGTTTTTGTTATTCTTGAAATTTTTATGGGGTACAAATTCCTTTTTCCTGAACTCAAGCTGATTACTGTTCTTTTTAGCCTTCCAGTTGGCTATTCCTTATTTCTTTTTGTTCTGTTCAAAACAGAAATTAGCCTTTCGCATAGCTTCTTCGAGAGTTTTGGGGTTATCATATTCGATTCTGTCCTTTATATGATAGGGAAGGCAGCTGAGAAACCGTTGTATTTTAGGTTTCTCTTCAACAAAATACGACACATATCTTAACAGACTTAAGAACTTACTGTTTAAGTCCTTCATCGTCATATATCCTACCTTTAACTCATAAAATTGCTTGGCCCTTTCTTCATAGTATTGTTCGGACATAAATTTCTTTTTGAAGTACCTTTTAAAGGTACTCCAATTGACCTCTTTTTGTTTGATCCCCTTGACCCTTTTCAAATCTTGCCACCACATATCTGCCTTTCCAGAAAGGTTATAGATGGCCATTCTCGCCTTCAACTGATTTGAATAGTTGTATATTAAAATATTTCCTCATCCCAGATAACTAGGATTCTGCCTCTTCTCCCGTTTTAGATTCCCCATTGAAAGTTGGGGGTTTTATTTTCTTGAACTCCCCAGAAATCTCTTCATAAGGCTTGTAGTTTTTCTTTCTGTTATACAACTCAGCCTCACTACTGTCACTAGTAGTTTGATAGCTTTATTGTTCCCTTCTTCCTTCAGATGATGAACTGCTATCCGATTTAGCTAGTTTCATCTTTTTAGACCCTTTTTGATGGCTAGCTCCTTCATATTGAAATCTTTTGCTTCTCCCTTCAGTCTGAAATTTTTCTATCAAAATTTGATTTAACTGCTCTTGAGTTTTCAGAATCCTTTCATTATCCTTCTTGACTGATTCTATCTCAGTCTTTAAAGCCTTTATAGTCTGCATCAGCTCTGAGGAGTGAGAAATTACCTCCTCTATCACAGGTTCTCTAGACATCTGTCTTGTCTTAGTGTTTGGAGATTCCTGCTCAGCATATTCTCCTAGCTTCTCCATACCTGGCTGTTAGATTCAGAAAAAGGAATTTTTCTGCTCTTTTACATGAAACAAAAATACAAGTTAGTCCATTATATATATATATATATAATTTTTTTTATTTTTATTGTTACCATCATGCGGAAGCTAGTTGAGCCACAACCAGGCCTAGTATTTGAACAATGCTCTAATACCACATGTCAACACCCGAAATTTTCCGAAAAATTTAAAATTTTTAATATAGCATGTAATATGATTAAATGCAGTCATTTAACTGTTTGATTAGCTTAAGTGATCATAAGTGTGTTTGAAGGATCTTTTATTATACTTTAATTTTTATATGAGTTTCTTTACAGTTACTGATTGTTTTCTGTTTTGCAACCACAAGGGGGAATTGCCATAGAAAACTGGGCTTACTTATCTTCCGAGGTAATGCAAGAGGTTTTCTTTCTCTTACAAATATACAGGTAATGTTCGGGTCGTTGCAAAAAAATCTTTAAAGTATTATAAATCAATTAGCTGTACCAAATCATTCAGTAAAAAGTCTCAGCATGCTAGCCAGGTTATCAAGTGTTTTAAAGGTAGAACCCTTCCTGTGATCTTCTTAAAATCTTACTGATAGAGAGTTAGAAATTACTAGAGAATATGATAGCAATGTTTCTTGAGAATAAATATTAAAATAAAATAAAAAAACTCTGTGGAATATTTGACCTCTGATGATATTACTGTAATGCAAAAATACTTCATAACTAGCATGTAGAATAGAACTAGGTTACCATATTTAGAACAATTTTTACTCATCTGTTCTTACTGTATCATGCATGTTTAAATTTGAAATATATTTTCGATTTACAGTTTTAAATGCAAAGGAACCATCTGATACATGTCTCCTTTTAACATTTTAAGAGTTTGGCATTGATTAGAAACTACTTCTATTTGTATGATCGACGATTGAGGAAATCTATAACACCTTTAGTCTTAGTCTTAATTTATCACGATTGAATTCGTTTATGATTTTCCAGACTATACTGCCAACAGGAATGGTTATAATAATTCGCATAATTCTATCTAACATACATTTCACGTATACGTTCTTTGTACTTCTTGAACATGAAGAGTAACAAAGTCTACTTGTCCATACGAGGAATCTGAGTCTATTAATAGATTGTTATTAATTTGTAACAACAATTGAAATGGACTAGAGTAACCCTAATCCGAAAATGCGAGTTATGTAACTTGAATATTACAAGTTTAAGTCACCTAAAGGAGGAATGGCACGTCCTATGTCATCTGTGCAACGCTATCTCAATTGACATTAAAGAAGTAGAATTGTCAATCACTTATGCCCAACATCACTACCCTATCTTAGAGACTTGAAAGAGATGCAATATCTCTTGTCTTTTCACACGAGGCTATGGTATATAGAAAAATAGTGATAGGTTTTGCAATCAGCATATGACTCACTTGAAAACTACCTCCTTATAATTTTTAAATTTAACAAGTTCTCTAAGTCTAAATAGACTTCAAGATTCAATCTTGTTCACTATTGACAAATTGCATGGTTTTATTGATTGTAGGGCATGTGTTAATGTTCACTTATGCAAGTTCGAAAGCATTGTTTTCAATATGAAATAATGGCAAGTTTAAACTATGGTTCCACGACCATAAAAGAATATCCATGCTATGATTTTAATTGAAAAATAAATAATTGGAATCTCATCATGGACTTTGGAACGTCGACCCACTGCATGGGAAAAATTAAAATGCTACGTGGTCACTCTTGAGCAATGCGTTTGGTGATATAAAATAGTTGACCAAACCCTTATTGGCCATTTATCCTTTGCCTTCGGGCTCGATCGCTCTGTGAACCCTCCTGGTCAGGTCTCTGTTGTTCACTGTGTGCTAGCAGCTTCTCTCTGTTGTTCACTGTGTGCTAGCAGCTTCTATGCTGCTTCAGGCCTTCGGGCTTGTCCATTGTATTGTTTTGGAATCATTCTATTTTGTTGTTGGCAACTATAAGTTTGTTATAAACCTATGATTTATCCTTTTGCTACCAATATTAACCCTATCATGACGTGACTGCATCTCTCGGCTTAGTTCTGTCAAGGCTTCCTCCGTGGAAGGTACCCTTTGCTTCAGCCAGCTCGTTCTTTTGGTAACGAAGGTGGGGTTTACACTTATTATGTTCATGGTTAGCAGGCTGTTAAAATGACAAATCTCCTTTCAAAGTCATTGGTAAGCTACAGGTTTTTATTCCGACTCTCCAGTTTGTTTTTAAATAAAATTTTAGTTTAAACAATAATATGTATAAATTTTTTAACCAACAAAATCTGTTGTTGCAGACCCTGGCTACTCTTGAAGGTGTACAAGACATAAACTTCGGTGGTTCGCTTTACCGGGTAAGCCTGGTTTTCACCATGGCGTTTCCTCCTTGCTAGTTGTTAGGGTGGTTAGGGTTTTGGTCGGTGTGAGGTGATTTCGGGGTCCCTCAGCTCTGTTCAAACTTTAGAACTATTTGTTTTAACAAGTTCTTTAAAATAGGTTTACTCTGTGTTGTGAGAGGGATGTTATGGCTTCAGTAAATTTTTGTAAGTTATTCACCTTTCTGTGATGTTTAAGAATTTTCTATAAAAGAAAAATACAATGTAAATACAAAGGGAACAACGGCTGTAAGCCTGTCTGTAGAAGAAGTTACAGCCTCGATAATTTTTTTGTTTTGTTGCTAAACTCTTAAATTATTCAGGGTTTTCACCCCGGTTTTGATAATATGACTTATTAAAAGTTCTCCTGTATATTTAAGCTTGTGTGTGGCGTGTATTTTTAATTCCATGTTGTCAAAAATCATCTATTTTGTGAACTTGAGCTGCGGCCGTAGGTGAAATCGTTGTTTTAGATCTTATTATTTAATTTACTTGAAAAACAGGAATGATAGGATTCAATTCGAATTTCTCTGTTGTGATTTTATTTAGTAGCTTATCCTGTCGTTAAGATTATGGCTCTGTCAGTGATTGCGAGTCAAGTGAATGATGTTACTATAATGTTTTAAGCTCAACAATGAGCTAGAATACTGTTCTGTTAACCCTACTGTTTTTAAATTAATAGCTAGCTTATTTAAACTGTTGATATTCGCTCTGTGATAAACTTCTGTTAGGGTTTTTACACATTGATTTACTGGATAGGTTATGACTGGATAAATTTTAACTAGGGTTTGTGTATTAATTTAATTAATAGACTAAGATTGGTTAAATTTTTTACTAGGGTTTATACCTTGACATAGATGTTCGAACTATGGCTACAATTCTTCAGCAATGTCATTGAAAATGATATAAATACTGTAAAATAACTGGTTATATTTTATTACTGTCTCATATAATTGTTTAATCGATTTTGTATTTACAGAGAAATAATTACTGTATACATAAACCTTACTAATCTATTTAACAAATACGATTAAACTAGGTTTATAAGTGTATTAATAACTAGTACTTAAAGTCTTACTATTGTACTGAATGCTTATTAAATATATTATTATAATTATATTAATGGTATTGCTTCTTACTAGGGATGCTGAAAAACACAGTAACTCATCCAAATTTAACTACTGCCCTTCTAAAATACTCACTTAACTAACTAATTACTCTTCAGACATATAGAAGATAAACACAACATACATTCGCTCATATTTAATAAACATACAGAAACAGATGGCAGAACCTGTTTAAGCTATGGACAACAACAGCAATGGGAGGCAGTTCCTCCCTACCAACTCCTGGAAAGTACTCAGACAACAACTTCTCAGGACCCCAGAGCTTGCTCTGGTCTCCCTGGCTGGAACTAGGTGCAACAAAGTAAATTCTCTCATCCCAAACATCTATAATGGAACCAAGTTACTGCAGCATTTCTCTCAAACAACTTCCTTACTGTATTTCCCTCTTGCTCAAATGAATTTCCTGAATAACATTCACCTGAATGCATTCTCTCTGGAAAATTCCCGAGCCCCCAACTCTGTTCATTGAGTTCTTTTTAAAAGATTGCCTAGGTCTTTGTTGGGTTAACTGTCATTAATGAGCCACCTTCTCTAATTCCACTTTGTTGGGGTATCATGACCCCAAATATAGGGAAGTTTCCATCTGCAACTTAGGAAGTGTTTGAGGATGCTGCCACTTTTCTTTTTCCTTTCCACCTAGTTCCATCCACCAATTTGATCAGTAACCTCTTTTAACAGCTCTCCCATGTTGTTGTCTCCGCAATCTATTTATTAATAATAAAATATTTTGAATTACACTCCATTTCTAGTGACTCTACTGAGTCATCAATTCCTACTTAGCATTAAATTTAACATAATGTCTCAGGAATAGAATAAAACAATTACATAATTTTTACAAAATTGGGGTATGTGACATACACACCCCCTTAAAATGTAACATCCTCCTTGATGTTACTTATTCCTCATCCTCTGCATCCTTCTGGAATAGATTTGGGTATGCGTCCCGCATCTTACTTTCGAGTTCCCAGGTAGCTTCTTCAGGACTACGGTGCTTCCATTGCACCTTCAGCTGTCCAATTGTGTGATTCCGCAGAGTAATTTCCCTCCTCCGAAGGATACAATCCGGTTCCACCAGAACTTCCCCTTCTGGTTCTACCTGTACAACGTTCCAATCAATCACATGAGTAGCATCATGAACATACTTTTTCAGAACATAAATATGAAAAACATTGTGCACTTTTAAATTAGGTGGTAATGCTAGCTGATAAGCAACTTGACCAATTCTAGATAAAATTTCAAACGGACCACAGTAACATGGCGCTAACTTTGCACAACTCCCCAATCTTAGGGAGCTCTTCTTTGGTCTTATCTTTATGAACACATGTTCACCTACCTGGAACTCTTTAGGAGTTCTTTTCAAATCTGCTTGGCTCTTTTTCCGATCCTGGGCAATCTTAAAATTCTCCTGCACTTGTTTCACAATCTGTTCCATTTCTTTTAATAATTCAGGTCCTAACACTAATCTATCTACTGGATTATTCCAGGAGATAGGAGTGTTACATTTATGCCCATACAGAATTTCAAAAGGAATGAACTTAGCTGACGATTGATAGTTATTATTGTATGCAAATTCTGCTAGATGTAAATAATCTTCCCATTTACCTGGATGATCCTTAACATACATTCTTAGCAGATCTTCCAATACCTGATTAACTCTTTCAGTCTATCCGTCCATCTGAGGATGGAAAGAAGTGCTGAAATTCAGTGTTGTGTTTAATCCCTTAAACAAAGATTTCCAGAAATTCCCTATGAATTTAGGATCCCTGTCTGAAATAATAACCTTTGGGACACCATGTAACCGAACAATCTGCTTCAGAAATATATCAGCTATGTTTGCAGCCTTGTAAGTGGTTTTAACAGGAATAAAATGTGTTGATTTACTGAATTTATCTACTACCACTATAATTGAATCATTCTGATTTTGATTTTTGGGTAATCCAATAATGAAATATAAGCTGATTATTTCCCACTTCCAACTAGGAACAGGCAAAGGTTGCAGTAACCCAGCTGGATGTTGATGTTCTGTTTTCACTTGTTGACAGTCTAAACACCCAGCTATATACTCAACTACTTCATATTTCATATTAGGCCAAAAATAATCTTTTCTCAACATGGTGACAGTCTTCTGGTAGCCTGGATGCCCTGAGTAAGGGGTTTTATGAACTTCATCCAGAATTAACAATTTAACCTTAGATACATTAGGCACATACAGTATATCCTTAAACAATAAAAATCCATCTTTTTTTAGGCTAAAACCCTTTATTAAACTTTCTGTAGGTTTTCTTTAGCTGTAGCTTGTAACTTTTGATAAATCTCATCTGATTTTATCCCTTCAGTCAACTGTTGATTTAAATCAGAAATGTAAGTACTGGTAGCTGTTGTAAAATTCAGTTTTGCATTTCTACTCAAAGCATCAGCCACCTTATCTTCCTTTCCTTTTATGTGCTCAATTTTGAAATCGTATTCACTTAAGAAGGCCAACCATCTTACTTGCCTTGCATTTAAGTTAGGCTGATCTAAAAGATATTTTAGACCCTTATTATCAGTCATTAAAGTAAAATTTCTGCCTATTAAGGGGTGCCGCCACATCTTTAAGGCATGAATAACAGCAGCCAGTTCTAAATCATAAGTGGCATAATTCTTTTCATGAATCTTCAGCTTCCTGGACTCATAGGCAATGACATGCCCATCCTGAGTCAACACTCCGACTAGACCGTCATTACAAGCATCGGTGCAAACCATGAAATCCTTATTAGGATCCGTTATTCTTAGAATAGGCGCAGTTGTTAATACAGTCTTTAATTTCTTAAAGCTTTCTCCACATTTCAAGATCCAATCAAACTTCTTGCCTTTCTTTTGCAAGGAAGTGATTCGGTTGGCTATTTTTGAAAAGCCTTATATGAATCTCCGGTAATAACCGGTAATTCCCATGAAGGACCTAACATCTGTTACGTCTTTTGGTATTGTCCATTCTTCGATTGCCCAGATCTTTTCAGGATCAACTGAAATTCCTTCCTTAGTCACTACGTGACCTAAGTACTGGATTTCATCCTTGAAGAAATCACACTTACTGAACTTCGCAAAGAGCTGCTGCTCTCGTAGTTCTTGTAAGACTATCCATAAATGTTCTTTATGTTCCTCTTCATTTTTAGAATAAATTAAAATGTCATCGATGAATACGACGACAAATTTATCCAGGTATTTATGCATTATGTTATTTATTAGACACATAAAGATGGCTGGGGCATTAGTAAGCCAAAATGGCATTACGACAAATTCGTAATGTGCATACCTTGTTCTAAAAGTTGTCTTGAATATGTCTTCTTCTTTAATTCTCACATGATGATAGCTTGATCTCAGGTCTGTCTTAGAGAACACCGTAGCTCCACGTAGCTGATCAAACATATCATCTATGCGAGGAAATGGATATCTGTTTTTAATTGTCATCTTATTTAGTTGACGGTAATCTATGCAAAGTCGCATAGTTCCTTCCTTCTTTTTAACAAAGATTACGGGTGCTCCGCAAGGGAACACACTGGGTCGAATGTAATTCTTATCTATTAATTCCTTTAACTGTGTTTTTAATTCGTTAAGCTCCAGAATATTCATATGATACGGAGCCTTTGAACTTGGTACAACACCTGGTACCAGCTCAATTGTGAAATCCAGTTCTCTCTTGGGAGGTAATCCTGGAATGTCCTCCGAAAAAACATCAGTAAATTCATTTACTACAGGAAGATCCTCAACTTTTATCTTTCTTATTTCAGACTTAACTGCCTCATCTGTAATAGTTACAGCATAGGACTTGCACCCTTTTCTGACTGCTCTTTTAAGTTGTAAAGTAGAAATCTTCCTGATTACAGTTTTCCTAGGAATACCCTTAACCGTTACAGGCTGTTCATTATTATTCCCACATGTGTAGGTTTTATCAAAACAGTTTAAAACTACCTTATGGTGTTCTAACAATTCCATACCAATAAGTATGTCATACGAGCCAAGTGGCAAAACATTTAATTTAACTGTAGTTTTAAAATCATTCATATCTAGAGCACATTCCTCAACATAACAGTTCACCTTCCTTTTTGCCCCAGTAGCTAGTTGTACTGACCAAGAGTTATCAAATATTTCAACAATCAGATTACACTTTTCTACTATCTCCGGTGAAATATAACTAAGGCTAGCACCTGGATCTATTAAAATAGTTACAGGGGTTTTGTTAACCATACCTCCTACTTCCACCATGGAAGTTTGATAATCAGCTTGGCGGTTCTCCAACGCTGCATTGATTCGGGGCATGGTCCTTGCAAAGTCTCCAACAGTCATTTCATCTTGTATAGTATGAATATTGCTATTTGGTTTCTTTCGATTTGGGAAAACTGAAGCATAGTGTGGGCCATTGCATTCCCAGCACTTAATAGGCTCCTTTCGTTCAAAATTCTTAGTGAAATTTCCATGATTGTTAGAAGCCTCCTTGCTGCCCTTGAAGTTGTTGGGATTATTAGCAGCTCCATTTTTGCTTACCTGGAATTTTTTATCATTAAAATGGTTTTTGTTCTTGTTATTCTTGAAATTTTTATTGGGGTACAAACTCCTTTTTCCTGAACTCAAGCTGATTACTGTTCTTTTTAGCCTTCCAGTTGGCTATTCCTTCTTTCTTTTTGTTCTGTTCAAAACAGAAATTAGCCTTTCTTATAGCTTCTTCCAGAGTTTTGGGGTTATCATATTCGATCCTATCCTTTATATGATAGGGCAGGCAGCTGAAAAACTGCTGTATTTTAGGTTTCTCTTCAACAAAATACGACACATATCTTAACAGCCTTAAGAACTTACTGTTTAAGTCCTCCATCGTCATAGATCCTAGCTTTAACTCATAAAATCCCTTGACCCTTTTCAAATCTTGCCACCATATATCTGCCTTTCCAGAAAGGTTATAGATGGCCATTCTCGCCTTCAGCTGATTTGAATAGTTGTATATGAAAATATTTCATCATCCCGGATAACCAGTATTCTGCCTCTTCTCCTGTTTCAGATTCCCCATTGAAAGTTGGGGGTTTTATTTTCTTGAACTCCCCAGAAATCTCTTCATAAGGCCTGTACTTTTTCTTTCTGTTATACAACTCAGCCTCACTACTGTCACTAGTAGTGTGATAAATTTGTTGTTCCCTTCTTCCTTCAGATGATGAACTGCTGTCTGATTTAGCTAGTTTCATCTTTTTAGACCCTTTTTGATGGCTAGCTCCTTCAGATATAGATCTTTTGCTTCTCCCTTCAGTCTGAAATTTTTCTATCAAAATTTGATTTAACTGCTCTTGAGTTTTCAGAATCCTTTCATTATCCTTCTTGACTGATTCTATCTCGGTCTTTAAACCCTTTATAGTCTGCATCAGCTCTGAGGAGTGAGAAATTACCTCCTCTATCACAGGTTCTCTAGACATCTGTCTTGTCTCAGTGTTTGGAGATTCCTCCTCAACATATTATCCTAGCTTCTCCATACCTGCCTGTTAGATTTAGAAAAGAAAATTTTCTGCTCTTTTACATGAAACAAAAATACAAGTTAGTACGTTATATCTATATATAATTTTTTTTTTTTTTATTGTTACCGTCCTGCGGAAACTAGTTGGGCCGCAACTAGGCCTATTATTTGAACAATGCTCTGATACCACATGTCAACACCCCAAATTTTCCGAAAAATTTAAAATTTTTAATATAGCATGTAATATGATTAAATGCAGTCATTTAACTGTTTGATTAGCTTAAGTGATCATAAGTGTGTCTGAAGGATCTTTTATTATACTTTAATTTTTATATGAGTTTCTTCACAGTTACTGATTGTTTTCTGTTTTGCAACCACAAGGGGGAATTGCCATAGCAGACTGGGCTTACTTAGCTTCTGAGGTAATGCAAGAGGTTTTCTTTCTCTTACAAATATATAGGTAATGTTCGGGTCGCTGAAAACAAATCTTTAAAGTATTATAAATCAATTATCTATACCAAATCATTTAGTAAAAAGTCTAAGCGTGCTAGCCAGGTTATCAAGTGTTTTAAAGGTAGAACTCTTCCTGTGATCTTCTTAAAATCTTACTGATAGAGAGTTAGAAATTACTAGAGAATATGATAGCTATGTTTCTTGAGAATAGAAAAAAAAAAAAACTCTGTGGAATATTTGTCCTTTGATGATATTACTGTAATGCAAAAATACTTCATAACTAGCATGTATAATAGAACTGGGTTACCATATTCAGACCAATTTTTACTCATCTCTTGTTACTGTATCATGCATGTTTAAATTTGAAATATATTTTCGATTTACAGTTTTAAATGCAAAGGAACCATCTGATACATTTCTCCTTTTAACATTTTAAGAGTTTGGCATTGATTAGAAACTACTTCTATTTGTATGATCGACGATTGAGGAAATCTATAACACCTTTAGTCTTAGTCTTAATTTATCACGATTGAATTCGTTTATGATTTTCCAGACTATACTTCCAACAGGAATGGTTATAATAATTCGCATAATTCTATCTAACATACATTTCACGTATATGTTCTTTGTACTTCTTGAACATGAAGAGTAACAAAGTCTACTTGTCCATACGAGGAATCTGAGTCTATTAATAGATTGTTATTAATTTGTAACAACAATTGAAATGGACTAGAGTAACCCTAATCCGAAAATGCGAGTTATGTAACTTGAATATTACAAGTTTAAGTCACCTAAAGGAGGAATGGCACGTCCTATGTCATCTGTGCAACGCTATCTCAATTGACATTAAAGAAGTAGAATTGTCAATCACTTATGCCCAACATCACTACACTATCTTAGAGACTTGAAAGAGATGCAATATCTCTTGTCTTTTCACACGAGGCTAGGGTATATAGAAAAATAGTGATAGGTTTTGCAATCAGCATATGACTCACTTGAAAACTACCTCCTTATAATTTTTAAATTTAACAATTTCTCTAAGTCTAAATAGACTTCAAGATTCAATCTTGTTCACTATTGACAAATTGCATGGTTTTATTGATTGTAGGGCATGTGTTAATGTTCACTTATGCAAGTTCGAAAGCATTGTTTTCAATATGAAATAATGGCAAGTTTAAACTATGGTGCCACGACCATAAAAGAATATCCATGCTATGATTTTAATTGAAAAACAAATAATTGGAATCTCATCATGGGCTTTGGAACGTCGACCCACTTCATGGGAAAAATTAAAATGCTACGTGGTCACTCTTGAGCCATGCGTTTGGTGATATAAAACAGTTGACCAAACCCTACATGGCCATTTCTCCTTTGCCTTCGGGCTCGGTCGCTCTGTGAACCCTCCTGGTCCAATCTCTGTTGTTCACTGTGTGCTAGCAACTTCTATGCTGCTTCAAGCCTTCGGGCTTGTCCATTGTATTGTTTTGGAATCATTCTATTTTGCTGTTGGCAACTATAAGTTTGTTATAAACCTAGGGTTTATCCTTTTGTTACCGATATTAACCCTGTCATGACGTGACTGCATCTCTCGGCTTAGTTATGTCAAGGCTTCCTCTGTGGAAGGTACCCCTTGCTTCAGCCAGCTCGTTCTTTTGGTAACGAAGGTGGGGTTTACACTTATTATGTTCATGGTTAGCAGGATGTTAAAATGATGGAGCTCCTTTCAAAGTCATTGGTAAGCTACAGGTTTTTATTTCGACTCTCCAGTTTGTTTTTAAATAAAATTTTATTTTAAACAATAACATGTATAAAGTTTCTAACCAACAAAATCTGTTGTTGCAGACCCTGGCTACTCTTGAAGGTGTACAAGACATAAACTTCGGCGGTTCGCTTTACCGGGTAAGCCTAGTTTTCACCATGGCGTTTCCTCCTTGCTAGTTGTTAGGGTGGTTAGGGTTTTGGTCGGTGTGAGGTGACTCCGGGGTCCCTCATCTCTTTTCAAACTTTGGAACTGTTTGTTTTAACAAGTTCTTTAAAATATGTTTACTCTGTGTTGTGAGAGGGATGTTATGGCTTCGGTCAATTTTTGTAAGTTATTCGCCTTTCTGTGATGTTTAAGAATTTTCTATAAAAGAAAAATACAATGTAAATACAAAGGGAACAACGGCTGTAAGCCTGTCTGTAGAAGAAGTTACAGCCTCGATAATTTTTTTGTTTTGTTGCTAAACTCTTAAATTATTTAGGGTTCTCACCCCGATTTTGATAATATGACTTATTAAAAGTTCTCCTGTATATTTAAGATGGTGTGTGGCGTGTATTTTTATTTCCATGTTGTCAAAAATCATCTATTTTGTGAACTTGAGCTGTGGCCGTAAGTGAAATCGTTGTTTTAGATCTTATTATTTAATTTACTTGAAAAACTGGAATGATAGGATTCAATTCGAATTTCTCTGTTGTGATTTTATTTAGTAGCTTATCCTGACGTTAAGATTATGACTCTGTCGATGATTGCGAGTCAAGTGAAAGATGTTACTATAATGTTTTAAGCTCGACAATGAGCTAGAATACTGTTTTGTTAACCCTACTGTTTTTAAATTAATAGCTAGGTTATTTAAACTGTTGATATTCGCTCTGTGATAAACTTCTGATAGGGTTTTTACACATTGATTTCCAGGATAGGTTATGACTGGATAACTTTTAACTAGGGTTTATGTATTAATTTAATTAATAGACTAAGATTGGTTAAATTTTTCACTAGGGTTTATACCCTGACATAGATGTTCGAACTATGGCTATAATTCTTCAACAATGTCATTGAAAATGATATAAATACTGTAAAATAACTGGTTATATTTTATTACTGTCTCATATAATTGTTTAATCGATTTTGTATTTACAGAGAAATAATTACTGTATACATAAACCTTACTAATCTATTTAAAAAATACGATTAAACTAGGTTTATAAGTGTATTAATAACTAGTACTTAAAGTCTTACTGTTGTATTGAATGCTTATTAAATATATTATTAGCATTATATTAATGGTATTGCTTCTTACTAGGGATGCTGAAAAACACAGTAACTCAACCAAATTTAACTACTGCCATTCTAAAATACTCACTTGACTAACTAATTACTCTTAAGACATATAGAAGATAAACACAACATAGATTCGTTCATATTTAATAAACATACAGAAATAGATGGCAGAACCTGTTTAAGTTATGGACAACAACAACAATGGGAGGCAGTTCCTCCCTACCAACTCCTGGAAAGTGCTCAAACAACAACTTCTCAGGACCCCCGAGCTTGCTCTGGTCTCCCTGGCTGGAACTAGGTGCAGGAAAGTAAATTGTCTCAGCCCAAACATCTATAATGGAACCAAGTTACTGCGGCATTCCTCTCAAACAACTTCCTTACTATATTTCTCTCTTCCTCAAATGAATTTCCCGAATAACATTCACCTGAATGCATTCTCTCTGGAAAATTCCCTAGCCCCCAACTCTGTTCATTGAGTTCTTTTTAAAATATTGCCTAGGTCTTTGTTGGGTTAACTGTCTTTAATGATCCACCTGCTCTGATTCCACTTTCTTAGGGAATCATGACCCCAAATATAGGGAAGTTGCCACCTGCAACTTAGGAAGTGTTTGAGGATGCTGCCACTTGTCTTTTGCCTTTCCACCTAGTTCCATCCACCAGTTTTATCAGTAACCTCTTTTTAACATCTCTCCCATGCTGTTGTCTCCACAATTTATTTATTAATAATAAAATATTCTGAATTACACTCCATTTCTAGTGACTCTATTGAGTCATCAATTCCTATTTAGCATTAAATTTAACATAATGTCTCAGGAATATAATAAAACAATTACATAATTTTTACAAAATTGGGGTATGTGACAAGTAGTATATTGTTCAATGCTCTATGAATGTTTACACTCAACATGATATATTGTAGGAATACAAATATGCATACAAGCAATATCATTTACAACTCAAATACTTATCTTTTATGTTTGTGTGGTTGCTTCTCGCTTGATCTTCTATATGTCTTTTGAACTTCTATTCATTTTGTACCACTGTGCATGCTCAAGTGTGCACCTGTGTCATCGTCATGATCTCATTCACAAACATACATTCATTAGTATATTCAAAACATTCTAATTCTAAATAATCTTGAATATGTATAGTCATGATCATTAGTATTCAGGGTTTCAAGGAAGTCTTCTTTTACTCATGCATATTCTTGTTTGATCATAGTACTCTTCTGGTTAATTAAATCAGCAAGATAAGAGACATAATATGCATAAACCCTTGATTACTAACTTTATGAATAAGCATAACCAATCATACCAAGTATATTTATATAAGGGATCTTAAAACAAGGTAAGATTCTAACTTGACATAGGAAAGCATACTTGGATTAGTATACCTGCTTAGTTATGTACAACATACCTAAACAATCTCCTCAATGATTTAGAGATCCTGAGCTAGAACCTGCATGTCTCATAGGTTAAGCATAATATAACAAAGTCATACATACCTCGTAAGTAGAACAAAGATTATGGATGATTCTTTATCTTCATGTTGTCATGTTCATAGAACTTGATTTGTCTTTTGTGATGTACCTGTATCTTGTTAGCAGACAACATCAACCTCACACAACACCATAATGTATTAGTACAATCATATAGCCCTAATCAATGAATGTATGCATTCATACTTTTACTAGGGTGATAAGACAATTCTAACATTAAACAAGATTGTACTAATAAATAATGTGAAGACAAACACATTATGAACTTAATCAAGAATCAGATTTCAAGACATACCTGAACCTCCTTAAGTCATACCTGTCGAGACTTCTTATAGTCTTCTTAGCCTCAACTCCCTCTGAAACTTGATCTGGAGCTTGATTAGGGCTTGCTAGAGAAACCCTAGAAATTCAATCTTTGACTTTCACACTTCTGAATGGATGGAAGGATGTGTCTTGCTGAGCTAATCAAACTAGCATACTTCAATTTTGAAATCTCCAAAATTTGACCACTCAAAATTGCCTTCGAAACTCCTGGATCTTCTGGACAGGAACCCAAACTAGGGTTTGATGAAGCCCACCCTTATGTCCAATCAAAAGGTTCTATCCAAGGCTCTAAACTCTTATTTTTCTGAGGAGCTTCCAGCTGTGGTTACAGACTTCAAAAATTCCAACTTTCGTTGAAGCCCTAATTTTCCATCTTTCCGATCAAAATTCCGAACTGCGGTTTGATCAAGCCCGGTCTTCTACCCAACCAAAAAATTCAATCTTGGTATCTAAATTTCGATTTTCCTGAGTAGCATTTAGCCGTGGATTTCGATTCCAAAAATTCTAACTTTCTCTGAAACCCTAAATTCCGGAAGCCATGAATGAAGGTACTCCAAAAATAATTATGTTTTGACAGAAATATGTACCTGATTGTTTTGGCTGTAACTCCAAAATTTTTGCTCCATAGGGTTTGAAAACTTTTTTCTGTGGTAGCCTGACCTGTCATCTTTCCATCCCGACAGGTTTGACCTCAATTGGATTTTCTGAGAGAGAGTTATGCCAAGTGTCGCAACGTGACCTGTTTATGTGGTAAAATAGGAGATCGAACTTGTATGGCGTGCCATGTGTCACTGGTTCAACTTCGGCCTCTGAAAACGTTTCCTGAGATAGTACAGTCTGTGTAGTACCTGTCACTTTTTACGAAATTTCATTTGGAGCTTCCTATCCCAAGTTATGCCAAGTGTCGCAACTAACCTGTTTATGGGATAAAACAGGAGAGCAAACTTGTACGGCGTGCCACGTGTCACTGGGTCAACTTCGGCCTCTGAAAAATTTTCCTAAGATATTACAGTCTATGTAATACCTGTCCCTTTTTATGAAATTTCATTTGGAGCTTCCTAGCCCAAGTTATGACATTTTTTGCTAGGTCACCTGATTTTGACTGAGATCTGGAAGAGGCAGAAACCCTAACTTGTACTGATCATAACTTACAAAGTACAACGAATCTAAGGGTTCCCTTTGGACACAAGATACCTAGAGATGTTATGTACGACCTGTAAAGGTTTCAGATCCTTCAACTTCTCCAAAATGGATTTATGGCAAAAGTTCGACGATGACTGGTTTTTGCTATATAAAACCCTAACCTTCAAGTTGTCATAAGTAAAGCAAGTGTCATAAGTGCCATACATTGCCTTCCTTCAGGTTAGCTATGATACCATGTTAAGATTTAATATGCTAAGATAGAAAATAGCAGCATTGCATTCCATTTCACAATAATAGCATATACAGGATCATTGAAGAAACAACAAGCACATCATAAACACAAGAGACACAAATTTATCCTGGGAAACCCTCATGTGGTATAAAACCCAGTAAAGCTTCCTCAATATAGATGACCAGCAATATACAAAGATGCAAACCCTGAGCATAAGCTCCTTCTTCTCCATAGCAGACCTCTCCTCCATAAGTGCATCATTCTCAAGTGAGTGAGTGTGTGGAATGAAGAATACACCTCCTCTATTTATACACTACTCCGACTTGTCTTTTACACAAGACATGTAGGCTCGTATTTAACCAATGGGTTAAATACCCCACTACAACTAACTGGGTCGACCCCTCTAGGGTGGTCTAATAACCCTTTGACCCACATAACACACATAGGGCCGACCCCCACTAGGGAAGTCTAATAACCCAAGTTACCACATTCCGACGGAGGAATAAACATATCCGGATATACAATAAGATCTTCACGGAGGAATGAAACATCTCCAGAATAATAAAGTACAAATATAATATTCTTTGAAGTTACAATATCTCAACAACTAGGAGGGCTAAAACTGCTCAGAAAGAAGCTCCCGGGGCTAGCTAACTGAGGGCTAGGTGTTGAGACTGATGACTGGGATGGATGCAAATGCATGTATACATGCAAAATCATGACTGTATGCATTACTGAAAATGAAAAAATGGAAAATGCTGTTAGGACTAGGAGGGAGTATAGGAATACCCAACACTCCTGGTGAACATCGAATAGCATGAGGGTGTCAGGGTTTTCTTCGTATGAATGGTAATATGCTTGAGGAATTCCATGACAAACATCTTCAAAGACATTGTTTGGAATAACAGAGGACTCTGAGAACTGATTTATGAGCAAGAACCATTTCCATTAACCCCCTAATTAAGCGATTTTAAACTCGAGAAGGATACGAATTAATCCATGGTGACACAAGATACGTTCATAATTTCGATTAGTATTCTGATAATGAGAAGACATGGATTTGAGAATCATGAGGAGGAAATATGGAAAATTAAGATCAAAATGTATAAAGGCGATGAATAAACATATATGATATTAGAGAACAAGACTGTATCTACCCTCACAGGTGATGAATTAATGAATAGGTACTAACATGTCTTGGAATTCACCCTTGAAAAGGATGAGAGGCATACCTTTATGATAATCGATTGTCTGAACCTGCTTAACAAGGAATTTACTCCACGGAAAGTTCTTTAGTTGAGAGTGCTTGAACCATCTTTCCCCTCTAGTGGGAAGTTCAATAGCATGCACGATAAAATCCTCATCCACCATCAATTCTATATCACCTATATTGACCCTCTCTTCGTTGAATGATTGGGAGAAATCAATGGTAACCATTTTATGGTGGCCATTAAACTTATGTAAGAATTTCATCCACCCTACATTCAAGAACCATTTGCAAACTAGGTCATCAGATTCAATCATCTTTGTACCCTCTGGCTCGACTCTATTAATCATCCCCATGGATAATTGGAAGCTATTGATAGTAATAATGGGCAATACAACTCATGATTGAAGCAAGGGTTGCCAACTAATAGCCCAATGACAATGGAGATTGCAAAAACCAATAGGAGGAATTGTAACCAAAACCTTGAATAGAAGAGAAAGGGTTTCCATGAAGTCACCTGATAGGGAAAAACACTCAAACCTTCCAACAACTTTGTTTCCATTCAACACACCAAACCATGAGTGCATTGATTGAACATACAAGGGGTGGAGTTATTAACCAGTACTGATAAACAATACGTGTTAATGGTTTATAGTGTAAGAGTCCAACTCACCCTTATGGACATCAAACCTCATGTTTTATCTCGTGACACGATGTAAGGTCAAGTTAAATCATACTAGCTGGCGATCATAATGGACTTAAATGGTGAATATTGTTTCAAATCAACAAGACATGCTAAAAATGGTTTGGTTTTGTGGTTATTAAAAGTTGGGACAACCAATATTTATTAGAAAGTAATATTTAAAAATGGTATCCACTGCATCTATTCCTATAGTTTACTGTCTAAAAATATTTTAGTTAAAACTAATTACTAACTATAAAAATGTTTGTGGTCACATGGCAACGAAATTGTCAAAAAATAGGCAAAATGGTTACCCAACTTCATGTTTTCACCCATAATCATAGTATATGTTATGCTTCGTTTTAGGTTTCAAATTCATAGTGGCTATCGTGATAGCATGCAAGTAAGTTTGGATAAACCCCACTCTTATAATATGAAATGATATTGCTTGGAGAATCTTAACATTAATTGAATAACAAGGTGTGGATCATAATAAAAATCATAGTAACAAAGTTATACCAAGGGTGGGTAATTAAATAAGAACGAAAGCAATTAAAATTTAATAAACTCTTCATTATCAAATTCGAAAAGAATGATACTTATGAAAATTTCAAACAATTTCAAGGAACTTGCTACTTGAAGAAGACTACTATGGATATGCAAATAATAATTTAATCCTTGTCCTCGATCAATTAGTAACAAGAATGAAACGCAGAATATCCCCATATCCTTGCTACTTCTGAAAGAAAAATGACATAATCGAGATCACTTTGGATTTCATGCTTTCAGTAATGAAATCCAAATTCGATCAAAATAACAAAATTTGTATGATTATTCAATAGATAATGCATGAGTGAAAATACTCATAACGTTTGACCAGTGAGTTGATCATAAAATACTATCATAATTGAATGATTGTGACTCTACATAAAACAAAAAAACTGAAACCAAAACTAAAAATGGAAGACTCAACATTTTACCGCTTATTGGATCTTAACAATACCCCTGCAAGCATAAATCTTAAATAATATTACAAAAATAAAGCTTTAATTGAAAATTTTAATGTAGGGGGCCTTTATTTTCCCATAAATGAAGGGTAGTTGTTGCGACACCAAAAAACACTCAATCAACTATGAAAGCCCTATCATTGGTCATGCCACATCGAGATTTAAGTGAAGGGGAAGAAAACTAAATAAAGCCATCCAAATAACTTCTTCAAGGAGAATAGTACCATTAATGAACATCATCATGAAGGTATCGATAGGCATTCAAGCAATTGTACTTTGCTCATATTATTCATCATTCAAATATTGATCTAAGTGAAAATCAAAAACCCAAAATTTAACATGGGGGTTGCTTTTCTAGTCCAAGGTCAAGAAAAGTAGGCAAAGCTATTATGGCCACAACACACTCCTAATGGGTTGGATGCACCACTCCAAAATTGACCAAATATCCACGGGTGAGCACCAATACTTTCTTTATCATATCCATCGATAAAAGACTACGAGGACATTTTTGCGTATCTATCAATCTCTACTAATTTATAACAACTCCAAAATACCATAAAAAACAATTCTTTTCGAAATAAATGCAGTCATTACTCATCTTCTTAACTTGTCAGTTGTTGCAAAAGCATAAGAGCAACCTTACTCTAATGTTGGACTATTTGTTAATATTATTTCAATGTTAAGTTCACAGATTTAAAGTGACCACGTGGATCTTCTTATTCTTTTGTCGAGGGCCTTAAATTTGTATAGAATACCCCTCTTTAGATTTAACGTAGTGATCATTTCTTACTTCAATAATTATGTCGTAATTAAAAGGTCTTCAATATAAAGTATTCTTCCCACCCATAAAATTATAATCGTGTTTAAAAAATTACTTCCATTAGGGTTCAATCCTGGGTAAAATAATATGCCTTGTTATTGCATTAGAATATATTTGGTATACATGTTCTGGTTAAGTGGAAGGGTTTCATGACCCTTGGGGTTCATCCCTAAATGAATGTACATTTGATAATAATGTTATGATGCATTTATAGTTTGGTTATGTGTATAGTATTTACATAATAGGGTATCGATCTCGTGTTATATTTATGGTTTCGATATAATATTTATAGTTTTGATAATGTGTCTATTGTTTAATTTATTTAGAAATGAGAATATATATATATATATATATATATATGTATGTGGGGTTAATGGAAAATGCCTAGGAATAAAATCCTTTTCTCCATCATACCAATGTTGACTCATGGAAGCTAGAGCAAACGTGGCTTTAGGGTTAGTGTCCATGAGAATAGAGAGCTATACGGACTAAGAGAGGAGATTGCGAGCTAATGGTATTATGTATATGATATAGATAGCTAATCCATTGTTGATAAAGGTAGGTCATAGCCTGTTTTTGTCATAACCATACTACCTTGTCTAATCTCTATAATTTAAATCTCTAGATGACTCACGAGAGTTTTCTCCCTATATTCATAATTATTAATTTTATCACTGTTATCTAGAATAATAATTCTTGTTTATTTCTGGGTTAATAATATTATTGATATTTAGGAATAAAACTATAAAGACATAAATTGAATAACCAAACAAGATTATAAAAACAACTTCTTTTAAACTTTAAAACAATAATAACATTAATCAAGAGTATTGTTTCTTATTTAATATCCTAGGTGTATTAAGTTAGATAAACAATTGAATCCATTTGCATTCCTTGGATTCAAGCAGTGCGTCTATGCTTTCAACTTCCTGCAAATTGCTCATCTATCAACATGACTCAACCAGTACATCAACACTATCAATAATCTGCAAACCATTCATCAACAGAGCCCATCAGTGTGTGCACAGTGGTTCAAGTATTAACATTCACTTATTTCATGTATCCATTCAATTACCTATCTAAGTTTTCACGTATAATATTTGGTGTGCATTGCAAAGAAATATCTAGGAGTTTTGTGATCACTGAACAAACATTTTATGTTGTATAGAGGCAAGCCACAGACACTTAAACCCATCAGCACTTTCACAGCCAACAACCAATACTCAATTTATTCCATCCTTGGGCATACTTAATGATTCTAATGCTTTCTCCCCCATTCTTCCTTTAGTGCTGGTTACTTCATAACCAATTCAAATTCAAACTTTACATGGACATATTTGTAACCTTAAATGCATCGAAAAGGTTACAGCTTCCTAACATTGTTGCCTATAATTAACTATCTAAGTAGTGTTACAACATGATACCGTTGTACTAAGTATTGTTTCAACTCGAAAGGACAGAACTGGTTTAGCTTATAATACTCAGAGCTTAACCATTGCAAAATGATACCCTATTAAATCTTACATGTATGGATTGTGCATATATCATTTAGTTTTTCAAACCCTAATCGATATGGACAACAATGATCGAATTAGTATGCACGTGCCTCTCCCCTACTGGACGACAAGGGAAAACTAACGACTCATTAATTTATCAGGTAGATCGGCAGCGCGATGGTTCCAAAATGCTGTGATGTACTAGGGTTTCACCTTGATATCATAAGCGACAAAAAAGTCATGTATCTGTCCAACATTCTTTGGCACAATGTGTATGCGTGCAAGCAACGCCCGCACAGGAGACAAGAAATAATAAAATGGTTTTGATGTTGAATGTAGATTTGGCAAGTTGGCAGGAGGCCATTAAAATGGTGAGAGTAGTTTGTATAATTTTATTAACGTTGAATGCACAACAAGCACTGATAATACCCCGCCAATAATTTAAGAGAAGCAACATGCAACAGGGTATGCTCGTAAGCCTTCCCACAGAGCTTGATAGGAGCGCATCTCAGTAGGTACTTCATAGCAGAAAATAAACAAATTTAATACCTTAACTCTACTATATTAGGAGAGAAGCATAAATAGTTTCTATAACATAAATAAACTAGAAATTTCCTAAACAATAAGTGTCTATTGTTCTTTACACTCCTTCTAAACATATAAACTATAAATAATACTAACTTAAAGATTTATGAAAAGAACCAACTAATTTAGAGAACTTATTTGATATTTAGGAATAAAACTATATTTTACAAGGATTCATAACCTCTCAACCCTGGTAGAGATCACTCCCGAGCTAGACCAATGTTACTAAGGGGAAATGACTTAGGGACAGTGTGAAGATGTAAATATGGATTAAATAGATTTGCCAATAGGACCTCCTTAATCGACTATGTTGTTGATGTGTAAAACTTCCCTCTTCAAAACAACATATCAAATCCCAAGCCCCCAAAGAATATATGGGCGAATATTGAGCGCTTAATATGATAATTGGGTTGGACCTATACTGTGGCAATGGGTAGACTTTACTCCTGCAATCTCCCTCATCTATTGTTCATTTTTAGCTTGCTTAACCATGTTTACAGAATGGCTTTCTCTCTATTTTTGGCTAGATTCTTTTTGTAGAATTAGAACTTCTTAGGAAAAATAATGAGCAACCTCTTTTCTCTACTTTCTCTTCTTTTATATTTTCTTGGTTTGGGGAATAGTAGTTAGGGTTTATTTTTAATTCCTCACATTTCTTGAAATTTATAAATTATTTATTTTTTCAACTTTGCTCGAGTTCCTCTTCTTAAGTTTTAGTCACTCTTTTTAAGTCATATACCCTAGTAATCTTGGTCCCTCATTTAACAAGTTGTCCCATAGCAAGTTAGTGGTCAACATTATAAAATAAATGCCACTTTAATCACATAAAGTGTCCTTTTGTCCATTATGCCTAGCATCAAACATAGGTCCAAGTCTCCTTGACTTATTTCAAACATAATAAAGTCTTACTGACTTATTTAAAAACATGTTTAGTCCTCCTGAATTACTTATTAAGGGTAAGGTCTTGGGACATTGCATAATTACACTGTTATAGTGTGCCAGATATATTTTTCATTATACTCTCATAAGAATGAGATACACAATGTAAGTCAATCAAGAAACTTAAGAACCATGTTCAAAATGAGTTGATGCAAATAAATCAAATGAAGTTTTTATACAAGTCACAAACTCCCATGATCTAGTGGTAAAAACCATTTGGAGAGGATGTGCATTTGACCTCAATGATTACATAGAGAGGATGGCTGGTTGAAATAAGCATGCACAACTGACATCATGTATTTTTGATACACAATTTGGATTGTGTACCCATTTTTGCATTTAGGTCAAGTGTCTCAAAGAGACATGTGGCAAATTGGTCCTGGAGCCTAAAAGACAAACCGAGTAGCAAAATTGACTCTCATAATTTCAAAAAGTTTGTTTGGGTAAGACCAACATGATAATGTTCTCCACATAATCCTAGGGGTAAATTTTTCAAAATTTAGCCCCGTAATGCAAATTTTGTATTGCATAAATTACTAAGTAAAGCTCTAGTTTTGGGGATCATCAAATAAAACAAGGTTTTAACCATGAGACTCATGAGATACATATGCCCCTAGCAGTAATCCAATGTTGTGTGTCCAATGGAATTGATACTTCATAGATCTACATCCCAATTTTCATTTTATGGCAAGATGCAACTCACTTTCTAGAGAAATATAGGGACACATGGCGAATTTGTCTTGGGCCCAAAAAGCCAAGATGAGAAACAAAATTGAGTGTCATAATTTTTGGAAAGTATATTTGGGAAAGGATCATATCAAAATGTTGTTGACATGCTCCTAGGGCATAGTTTTCAAAATTTGAACCCTTAATGGAAATTTTGTATTATCTGTTATTGAGCAAAATCCTAGTTTTTAGAATCAACCATTAAAGTAATTTGATGTCATGATTCCAATGGAATCAACCATTCATATATTTGAGTCTCAATTTTCATTTTATGGCGAGTTGCAAGTCACTTCCTAAAGCCATTCAAGGACACCTGATGAATTGGTCCTAGTGCCTATAAAAAAAACCAGAACCATAAGTAAAATTGACTACCATATGTTTTGGAAAGTATTTTTGGAAAAGGTTGACATGAGACAACTATCTACACACTCCTAGGGTAGAGTTTTACAAATTTGACCACTTAATGCATATTTTGTATTGCATGTTTCTAATAAAAACCCTAGTTTTAGGAATTGTCGAATAAAACAAGGTTTAGGCCAATGGTCTCATAGGTGAGGGGTTCTGCGGTAGTAATCCAATGTCATGAGTCCAACATGATTGGCGTTTTGTCGATATGAGTCATGGATTTCATTTTATGTTCGGTTGGAACTCGCTTCGTAGAGTTGTTCAGGGACATATTGCAAGTGGTAGTTGGAGGCTTCTTCCATGGCCATCAACTCAGAGAAGCATCAGTTTGGACGTAAGGTAATTTTAACACTATGTTTTCTAAACAACAAATCCCCAAAGTGTGGATCATTCTATGAGAGTAAATATCGTAAGGATGTTAAATGGAATTTTTCATAGAGTTGATTATATATTTTCACTTGATTATTTCATAACATAATATAGCGCCTAAGCTTTTTAGTTGATAATCTCATGGAAATGTTATCTAATGGAGAGTATAAATACCAGGAAAGAACAGAGAATATAGAACATGGATGCAATCGGGAAAGAGCAGATGGATAAATACCAGGAAAGAGCAACGAACAGCGAAGAAGATGGATAAAGACTAGGAAAGCGCAGCGATAGAGAAGATGGATAAATACCAGGAAAGAGCAGGGGATTCTAGACAACTTGGTTGTTGAGAGTCTTTTGTCCGATCCTTTGTGGAATTAATAAAGGTGGAGTTTGACAAATACGTAGGTTGTTGGTGACTGTTTTGTGGAATTAATAAAGAGCAGAGAATAGAGAAGTTGGATGCAATCGGGAGAGTATAAATACCAGGAAAGAGCAGAGAATATAGAACATGGATGCAATCGGGAAAGAGCAGATGGAAAAATATCAGGAAAGAGCAACGAGCAGCGAAGAAGATGGATAAAGACCAGGAAAGAGCAGCGATAGAGAAGACGGATAAATACCAGGAAAGAGCAACGAGCAGCGAAGAAGATGCAGGATAAAGACCAGGAAAGAGCAGCGATAGAGAAGATGGATAAATACCAGGAAAGAGCAACGAGCAGCGAAGAAGATGGATAAAGACTAGGAAAGAGCAGCGATAGAGAAGATGGATAAATACCAGGAAAGAGCAGGGGATTATGGACGACTTGGTTGTTGTGAGTATTTTGTCCGATCCTTTTGGTAATAAAGGTAGAGTTTGACAAATAGGTAGGTTGTTGGTGGCTGTTTTGTCCTTTTCTTAGTTGAACCAATAAAAACCACCGAGGCAAAGTTGCGCAGAGGCTGTCGCTGAGAGGGTATTGGTGGATACGTTTTGCATGGATTTGGAGACAGGAAACCCCTGTGGTATTTCTTCTTAAATCATCGAGTCTCTGCATGAAAGAGTAGCGAGCAACGAAGAAGATGGATAGAAGAAGATGGATAAATGCCAGGAAAGAGCAGCCAATAGAGAAGAAGGATGCAATCGGGAGAGGACGAATACCAGGAAATAGCAGAGAATATAGAAGATGGATGGAAGAAGATGATTAAATGCCAAGAAAGAGCAGCGATTAGAAAAGATGGATGCACTTGGGAGAGGATAAATACCAGGATCTGCCCAGCTGCAAAGCGTTGGGCAGATGAGCAGAATCGGGGCATAGATTAAATGGCATTCTCGGAGTAATTGGAGAAATCAGTGGCTGCGGACTGCAATTGGAGAAAGAAAGCGCTGGCTTTGATTTTGGTGGATACGCTGTTCCTGGATTTGGAGGCAGGAAATCCCTGCGGTATTTCTTCTTAAATCAGCGAGTCTCTGCATGAGTCTGACCCTGAGTTGTGAATTGTAATTGAAACACCGAAGATGGAAGCAGCGGTTATTAGCGCGCTTGCAGAAAATTTGGCTTCTATGCTAGCTGATAAACTATTCCAAGAGGTATCGCTCGTTATTGACTTCAAAGATGATTTTGAATTCATTTGTGAGGAGGTTAATTCCATTAAATCCCTCTTGAACGACGCTAGAGGAAAGGCCGCTTCCAATTCAATTGCGAACTGGGTGGACAAAGTTCAGGATTTTCTCTATGATGCTGTATACTTAGTAGAAGAATGCGAGGATCGTAAGTTCCATTTCCGCAATGTTATCTTCCGGTATCAGATGGGCGGTAGGATTAGGGTGTTAAAGAAAAGGATCAAGCAGATACACAATAGTGCTAAATATCTCAAATATGTGACGTCCGTCCTCGATGCAGATTTTCGTCTGCACTCCTTCAATGCATATGATTTAGAAGGACAAGACAACAGGAGAAAACCTAGTGCAATCCTTAACAGGTGTCAATCTTACGCCGGGGGCAGGGATGATGAGATTGATAAGATCACTGATTGGATATTGAAAGACGGAAATGGGGTTTTTGCGGTTTTGGGTATGGGAGGGCTGGGCAAAAGTTATATGGTCCAATATGTGTTCACCAACCCAATGGTCCGAGAAGGTTTCGACCATCTAGTCTGGCTAACAGTTTCGCCTAAATTTATGGTTAAAGAGCTGCTTTTGGTAATGGGAAGGCAGTACCTGAAACTTAGGGAGGAAGACGATGAAGGTCATAAGATGTCAAAACTAACCGACGAGGAGCTTGCCGAAAGAATTAATAAGCATTTAGAAGGAAAACGTTGTTTATTTGTTCTTGATGACGTTTGGGATAGAGAAGCTTGGGAAAAGATTGGCTTGCAGTTGCCATCTGACAGTAAGATTGTGGTGACCACTCGGGACAGAAATGTTGCAGAGAATATAGGGCATCGTTCGATGGGGGCTCGTCACAGGTTGGCTCGTGAGATTCACGATATGAAGTGTTTGAACTTTGATGACAGCTGGAAATTATTCTGTGCTCATGCAAATTTTCCCAGTATTCGGCCCCAAGAGTCTGATCAACTGACCCGCATCGCCGAACGTATTGTACACAAATGTTCTGGACTACCATTGGCCGTGAAAACAATAGCAGCGTCTATGGCAAGTTAAGAAGGGTTCCAGATGAATGGGAATCCACTCTGGATCATCTCAATGCCTTGGATCGTCCAAATGGAAGAGAAGGAGACGCGGCCCGCGTTATGCACTCTCTCCAGTTAAGTTACCAAGCTTTGCCAACTCGCCTCAAGCCTTGTTTCCTTTATTGTTCTGCCTTTCCTCCACAATCTCAAATAAAAGCAGAATACTTAGTGCATGTATGGATTGCTGAAGGATTTCTTTCTACTTCTACTCGAGATGCAGGAGATGCAATACAGGTAGGACGCTCTTATCTAGACAAACTTATTGATCTATGCATGATCGAAATTTCAATGGTTGTTTGGGATGGACGAATAAAATATTGTCGACTGCATGACTTTTTACATAATTTAGCTCTTCTTGAATCTAGCAAGGAATCTAAATGTTTGTTAGAGCCTGGAAAAGAATTGAAAGAAGTACCCATGGATAAGTGCAAGGGCGTACGGAGAATTTCTTTGGTTAAAAACGAAATATCAGCAATCAGCGAGGCCATCCCATGTCCAGGGCTCCGCACTCTATTGCTATGGAACAACACCAAGCTCAACTCCATTCCTGAGAGCTGTTTTGATAACTTGACATATCTGGTTGTGCTAGATTTAAGTCAGACTTGCATTGAGTCATTGCCCGGATCCATTGGAAAAGCAAAGCATCTGAAGTTGCTAAATCTATCGGAAACAAAAATCCACGAGCTGCCGGAGTCCTTGAGTGGTCTAAGGCACCTCCAGTTTCTCGATGTTAGCTGTTGCGAAAATCTGAAGAGCCTGCATTCCGGGATAGGTGGGCACAAATATATGCTACATTTGAATGTGAAGGGCTGCAAAAACCTTGCGAAGTTGCCTGCCGGAATATCTAAGCTCATCTATTTACGCACGTTGAAAGGTGCTCTAGTATTCAAAAGGGATCAATTCAGAGCAGCCAGTGCGCCTTTGCAATGGATGGATCTCGGAGGACTGACTCGTCTGCAAAGCCTATCAATCTCAATAGACGCTCAGTCATCACCATCGTCATCAAAACCACAAGGTGAAGGCCGTATTGATCTCGAGGGGACTTTTGGGGGCATGACAAATATGCGGAACCTCTCTGTCCGAAATATTAGTTCCACTTCCTCCTGTGGCTTCCTCACACTTCCCAACGACGCACAACGTATGGAACGCCTTGAGATCATTCGTCTCTCCAATTGCACGGTGCCAACATGGATGTTTCAGCTTCAGAACCTCATGGTGCTCGGGATCGAAGGCAACTACTCTTGTGAACAGTATAAGGGTTTACAAAACATTCCGAACTTGAAAAAGCTACGCTTGTCACACAACCAAAATTGCAGAAAGTTTCCAGAAGAGTTTGAAAGACCTGAGGCATTTCCCATGCTGGAAAAGCTCATGATAGTAGACTTTAACCGTTTGGAAGATTTTCCAAATCTGGAGAAAGGATCAATGCCGATATTGAAGCACTTGCTAATGAAGCACTGCAACCTGATGGAACAAATGCCCCCTGTATTACCTGGACGTGTCATTGTTGAAGTACTTCCGAATGAAGTGCAACCGGCTGAAACAAATGGCACAATCATTGAAGAGGGTAACTAATCACAAAGAGATGGACGCGGAGAGCAGCCCAACATTGGAAGAGTATTTTTTGAGACCGGCTGCACACAAATTTGTGGTACGTAGCGTAGGCTGAGTCAATTATCTGTACATAATGTTTGTTTGTTAGATGTGTTTGTAATCCTTAGACTGGAAGTGTGGAGGATATATATCTCAGCAAGTATAATGTATTTCTTGTTCTATCACTGGTTCCTATATATGTATTAGGATTCGAAGCATTGTATATATATGAATCAGAACTATTCGTATTTATTGTCGTATTGCTGAGTGCATAACGCCATTGTTTTATGGCTGATTGCATAATGCCGTCATTGCTTTACAGCGATAAAGCATGCGACAGATTTGATTGGTAAAGGTTCCCTTTGTATGTGTGATAGATTTGAATGCTTAAGGTTCCACTTGGACAAACTATATGTTATGGAAGAATATAACACCACAGGAAGAATATAACAGCTTAGCTTTGATCGGTCATTGTGGAAGGCTAGTGTAATTTTTTTTTCCTTATGAAGAAGAAAACACTTGTTATAATAACAATTAGCATAGTCACTTAACTTTTGGTTGGTGAATATTGATAGATCACAATTCAAATACCACAAACAGGTTACTTGTTTTCAATGAGTAGTTGCAGTTGTTCTAGTAGTTATTTATGCATCAACTACTAATTAACCATGCATAGATAAAAGTTATTTTTTATATTATATTTTTTGTATAATTGTTTATTTAGAATTTGCAACATAGCACAAAAACATAGGCACTAGTCCACCCCAAATTCTACAATCATACTCTCTATCCAGTTGTAGTGTCAATAATAAACTACAAGGATTTGAACTTAGTATTGAAATTTGATGGCTAAATAGCAGTCAATTGCCATTTTAAATGTCAAAATACTACCACTTCATAAAATTAAGTTTATTATATTATTGTAAACTTTTTTATTTTTGTATTATATGAGGCAAGATATGAGAATTCAATGTCTCATATAGTTATTATAAATGTTATTTCCAAAAAAAATCAAATATTATTACTTATTAAAGTAACTTTCAACCAAGTGAGTTAGACAAAAGATTTAGTACTATTAAGGAGAATGAGGGCGTCATTATTGTTGTTGTTGGTGGTGGTGCTGGTGGTGGCGTTGGAGAGCATGCCTACCCAAAAAATTAAGAAATCGAGAATACAATGAAATACCAAGCTAAAATACGAACAATATGAGAAATATTTTTTTTAAATCCATAAACGTAAACAATGAATCTAGTAAAATGACCATATCTTGGGAAAATAAAATCCTTTTCAAGTAATACAAAAATAATTTTCAATTGAAAGCAACACTCCAAATTAATGTAACACTTCTCTCTCGCATATAAATAATAGAATCTAGAAATCCTTTGATGTATGTACCTACAATGGTTCAAGATCTTGATTAACAATGGAAGTGGACCTTCATAAGTGCTCTAGTACCATGTTTGAATAAAACAAGTTATTTCCATAGAGGTTAAACACCTTAAGCAACTGATCACAAATCAACACATTAATGTTTTTTTGTGGTTAAAACATTGAGAGATGGAAACAATATATGGCCTCAAGCAAATAACTACTCAAGGAAACATATTAATGCAAAAGGACAAATTATTTACATATGAGTTTCTCTTAATCAATTATGAAGAAAATGACCCTCCATGCTCTTTAAATAGAGATAATGGACCAATTGGGTGCGAAGCCATAAATCAATAGTCATTAAGATCAAGGTGAAGATGAACCACTGGATAATGTCTCTAAGTCTAGAACATATCATGAATTTCATATTACATAAGTACAAACACATACTAATGCATACTAAAGAAACACACTTTTGCCTAAAGACACATCAGACCAAGTTGATCTTAACTAACGCGAAGTGTCTAAATATCATAACATGTACAAGTTGTTACAAATATGTTCCAAAAAATGCTTTCATTACAAGTTGTGAAATGATCATAAATTTATTTATTATCATGTTTATTTTGTAGGTCACATGTATACAGTGGTCTCCCCAAAAGATAATGTTTGGGGCTTTGACTATTGGTTGGCATGTTTCCTAGAGGGAAAGCAAACCATCCTCGAACTACTAATAGATGATGAAAATATTGAATTTCCATTTGGCTCAATGATTCTTAAAGGTGAATACTCGACATTAGAAACACAAATTGTTTTTTCAAAGGATGGTAATAGATTTTTGGATTATAGACGAGGTGTCATTGTATACCACTTCACCAACTTAATAGTTGGTACAAACATCAAGCTACATACACTTAAAAAAACATAAGTTGCATGTATGAAGCTTTCTACCTCATTGTATGGATGAGAAATTGATGGATACTATTAGCAACATAGATGATCTAGATGGTATACTCGAGTGAGAGATGCAACTAATATGTTGTTCTTTGCAAATGAATTTTTCCTTTATACGGGAGGTCCATCTCATGGATACCTTTATACAGAAGGTTCACATGATAATCATGACTTGACACACACAAGTCTGAAGACTTGTCCAACAATACTTTACAACATCATTACTTTGATCCATTACCTCTATACGGGAGGAATAACCTTTACACGGAAGGCAATCAAAGTGCTCACCTCTATACGAGAGGATCAATCTTGACTAAAGAATATTGGTTTGGAGAATGTCTCCTGATGCTGTATATTTAACATAGGCATCTCTCCAAATAGATTATAATTATTGTTAATAACACTTTAGATATCCATTGAATTAGAGGGTATAGATTCTTGAACATCTAGTGAGAACAACTGTGCAATTATACCATTGTGTCCCTTTTTTTAGCAATTTTGTCATGTTTTTAAAGCTTATGATTTTATAGGGTTTCCCTGGAATACCACTAAGTTCAATTTCCTCACCTTTTGAGGAGAATCTCATGAAAAGTTATTGAAAATTTAGAGCCTTTATTCCCAATTATTGTAACCATTGGATCCCTAATGAAACATTAGCGCCACCCATTTGGATTACAATCACTGGACTATCTAATAAATACTCCCCCATAATATGTTTAATACTATTCCATTTCCATGAGAAATTTATGATACCAAAATCTGTAACCATTAATTGAAATTCTAGTGATGGAAAAATAAATCAATTGAGAAGTTTAGCTAATTTGTAATTAATGAAGTTACGGGTTCTACCAAAATCAATCGACACTATTACCTTTTTGTTCTTTATATATCCTTATATCCTCAGACTTTGGGTAGTGATAATGTCAAACAATGCATGACAATATATGGTTGGAGTAGTATCTTCGATTTCTACCTCTTGAGACTGTTCTAGTTCTAGATCTTCTTCCTCTTCACAATCTAAGTAGAATAAATTATTCTCATTTCATGTATGCCCCTTATTTTACTTGTTCTTACAATTGAAACATAGTCCCTTTGCTCGTCTTTCCTCCACTTGTTGATGATTCAAACTTATAGGTTGAGTGATATTTGGGGGAGGGGGGGACATTCCCTCTCTATAGGTGTTAGTAGTGACCCTTTTAGTAGCCACATTTTTACTTTCAACTTTCTTTGCCAAACTAAAAGCATTCTTCAATGATTATGTTCAAAAATAAATACCTCGTGATGAATTCTCCTTTAAATTTTCAATAAAGAGATTCAACAAAATTATCATCTGGAATGTTCTTTACTCTTAAGACTCAACTTTTGAAACTAATTAATGTGATTTGTAACTGGAACTCTTTTCTTGAGATTTATCAATTGGATAACGGTGTTGCTTTTCATATCCCCATAATGTTCTATCAATTCATCTATATATATAGGAAAAGATATAATAGATTCCTTTTTACAGTCACAAAGGCATTGATACCATACAAATTGATAAGATTTTAAAGAAAAGGATTAAACATAACTACCTTTTTTAAAGTCGGCACTTGGTGTAGATCAAAGAATTGCTCCATCTAGAATATCCATATTATTGGATTATTCCCATGAAACTTTATCACATCAATATTTGGATTGAAGTAGTTCCTTCACCTTGATTTGAACCCATGATGATGTGGATTATGGAGTGATGAATGATCAAGTGTTGGGGACTCAAACCTATTGCTTTTCAATTTTCTCACTATGTAACTAGGATGGGGCCCTTTTGTTCTCCTTATCCTCTTCTTAAGGAGATGGACCATGGTTAAAGAGATGCCTTATCTCATTCAAAATTACTCCCTTCATATATTCAATATCCTCTTTATTGGCCATCTTTTCCATATTCTGATCCATGGTTTCCATATTTTGATCCATGGTTTCCATCTTTTGGATATTCAATTTTAATTCACATTACATGTCAATTTTTGTGTTTACCTATTGAACATGTGTCATTGACCTATCACTCAATTCCTTACCTTTGTCCTCCAAATTGGATAGTTGGTTATACATTTCTTCATTTTCTTCATATGTCATGGTTGAGCTCTCTAGAAGTTTAAGTGGGGTAGCATTTTTTTTAGAACCCTTTGCAATGTGAGCCCAAAATAATAGTGACCTATAGTTTTCTTAGATTTCCTCTTTATCACGCCTTTTGAATAACCTAAAACATATATTCCAATCAAAACTGATTCAAGTTTCAAATTAGCATACCTTTAAAAGTATTGGTTTGTAGGTTGTCTTGCTAGCCAACCTTTATCCTAAATTATCTTTGAAATCCCCCCCAACCCACCCCCGAGTTTGATATTCTGTCTTGTGGTAGAATGGTTTTCCTTCTCTACAATGCCACACATATGACCAACTTCTAATGTTCCAAGTTAAATTTATGGCAACTTTCCAAAAAATTGATGGTTTTGTCCTTTTCAGGAGAGCGAACTTATACGGTGTGACACATGTATGATTTTTCCTTCGTTTCTTCTAAAATGTTTACCACAAGCACTATGTCCATATATTTTTTTATGCAATAGGTGGCACTCAATTTGGATATCTCAAGGTTAATATAAAATAGTTTTACCCAAAACATATGTTTGAGACTAGTTTTCAAACTAGTAAAAAAACCTATCTTACAAAGACTATAACTTTGAGCTTATAATGAGCCAAGACTTGAAATTTTTATCATAAGTACTTTGCTATATCTCCTTAGGTTCCTAAAACAATCATTATCTAAAACATCCCCCAAAAAAATTATAGTGAAAATGAATCTCATATCAAATGTTAAGGACCAATTCCCAGAAGAGCATACAAATTTAAAGAAAGAGTAACCCAACATCTTGAGATTTAATTAATAAATAGATGAATAAGAAGCCTCTTTGAGGGGGAAATATCATTTTACAATGTATGAAATGCACAATACAAGATGAGATCTCTAAAACCAGACGTTATCCCTTGAGATGTTCTTGGTTGTTAAAAGAACAATGCCAAGACACCATGAAACTAAAATCTGATTTAGCTTTTTACACTTTTTCTGTTTAAGGAATAGAACCTTTAGGATTTCACTCAATATTCTCAAATACACAAGATAGCTAGATAGGATGACTATAAAAATCTCAACATAAGAGTCATTTTCCCATTTGAATCAAGAGGGATGAATGGAAGAATATGTAGAAGAAAATAGAATGAAATGTACAAGGTATTCAGGGGAATAAATTTTACAATCACTATGAAAAAGAAAACATATAGATCATAATATGAATTTTGTAGTTAACAAAAGTAAATATGCTTTTTGTAAAGCTTATGGCAGAGGACAACCATAATTCTAGCATATTAAATAGAATTCTAGCATATTCCAACACTGATCCATTTATGAGCGATACTGAAAACATACATCTTGCATGTTGGACAAAAGATGAGACCTATGATACTCTTTTAATTAATGAATAGAGTGAAGGAAAATATAGTCAAATATTGTCTTATAATGTCGTGGTTAACAAGTTGACATATGAAGAAAGAGATTTGAAAGGAAAGACTGTAAACATCTACCAGAAGCCACAAGCATTGATTAACTATCTCATAGATATTTTTTCAAGAGAAGGAGATTGGGTTTTAGATTTTTTCTCGGGATCAGGTAATATTTATGATGTAAAATATAAAACTAGTGTCGTAATCTAAATTCAGTAATATATATTTTTTAAATTTATGTTTCATTATGTTATTTAACTTTTTTTGTTTTGTATGTGTTGATTAGGTACAACAATAGCATGTTCATTACAAAAGGGAAGAAATTGCATATCCATTGAGAATGATCTACTGTGGTGCAATTATATCAAACAAAGAAGTAATGCTTTGAAGGTTCTTCCAGATGAAATGCAGGAAGTTGGTTTGAAGAAAGGAGAATTTAGTGAGTCACTTGTGGCAAATATGTCAAAATAGCCTCAACCTTCTTTAAAAGGGATGTTCGGAAAAGATCACTTTGGGAATTTTGCAGAAGTAGAGGACCCAATGGAAGAACACATTGAGGTCCAGGAAGGGAGCCAACCAGTAGAAAACGACAATTTCAATGAAGAGTTCTGAATGCAGGATATTCTTGATTAGTTTCATATTGTTGAGGAAAATGTCAAAGTTGACAATTTTTTGATAAGATATTTTGTAATGTTTTGAATTGAAGATTTTATTTTGAGAATAACTATTATATTTTTAATATGCTATTTAGACATATATGGTATACGTTTTGTTGAGTTTATGTGAATCATCACTTTATGGAAAATAATGTTAAAGAGTATCAGTTTTTTACATCAAATAACAGAAAATACGTTGAGAAATGGTTTGGAATGTCTTTTTTTCGCATTTTGTTTAGAAATTTGCCCAAAAAATGACTTCTTCAAGATAAAATTTTAATGAAAATACTTTGAAAATGCAGGTATTTTTTGTACATACTAGCTGTCGAGCACCCAATATGTAGATAAATTATTCCAACATACAGAGCATACGAGATTTATTGTCAACCCGAGAAAGTCTTTTATTTCAAAGGATAAATGCACAATCTATGCTTAAACACCAAATCACTATAATTGAATACTTTTATCTTCTAACAACTATGTTCATCCCAAGAATCTGTGTAATCCCAATTGCCTTCTAAATGCTACAATTTCAATTCCTTTCTACCATGCATAAACAAGAAATGATGTAAGATTCAATCAACAATTGCAGATAAAAAGAAATCCTATTCACATCCTAGAACAATCACCTCTTCAATCTGATCACTCTTGAAAACCATAAGCATAAACTGAATATTAATCTAGAAATTCAAGTGCAAGGGATTGAGTTCAACTGCTCTAAGAGTTTGAATTGCAGGAATGAAAATCAACAATCATAACAAGAAAGATAACTTGCAAGGGTTCATGGGATAACAACTTAAACTGCAAGATGAACAAGGCTGTGTACAACTATCACATGAATTGCATAAAGAAAGTTTCCTACTCAGTCGACTGTCACTTTGTACCACTTACCAATCTCAAGAAAATGTAATTCTAATTATACTGCAAATCCACACTTACTACTGCTGCGTACAAAGGAAATATCATTAACAAAACATCACACAACAATAAATTCGAGAAGTCCTACTTAACTCAACAATCTCTGTGGAAGACGGGCCCAGCCTTCACACAGAGATGCTGGCTGAACAACGTGAAGTTCCTTTAACTCAGAGGTAACTCTTTATATTAATAGAAGGATGATTACACTATTTGCTTCCACTGCTAATACAATGAATGAATTCTCCATTGTTCAACCCCCTGGGTCGAGGCAGCTCCCCATATTTATACATGCAGATCATAACATCCAATCCTAATAATGGGCAGCCATGAAGATCTCTGATCTTCAGGCCCACTGAATAATACTAGCTGTTACAAACGTGGCATAACAGAGTGATCCAGGTGGATATTGGTGGCCACCCACCTTTCCAACTGGCTCAAAACAGTTTTCTGGCAATTTTGGTATTGTACTATTTTTAGCAGTTTTTCGGGTCCTGAACTTCCGGGGCCATTTTGAGGCCCTAAATGACCCTTTTTGGCAATTTGGGGGGCCAAATGGTTGCCTTCGAAATATATTTGTCCCCAGTCAAAAGTTGTAAATCTTAGATAGACCTTTCCAACAGGCTACCGAGCGCCCCAAACGGAGATCGTATGCAAAAGTTACGACCCCGGGAAGTTGATGTACTAACTTACCCAAACGGGGCCCACATGACTTTTGGCGCTTCATCTCCTAGGGTTAGGTTTTTGGATGTCTAGGGTTTTTGACATTCCTGTTTATTGTAAAAGGCCTTGAGAGCCTCATTGTAACCATCTTCTTGCGAAATGAGCGCAGCCGTCACATCTCTTCTCAGAGATAAGCTGCCACCATTCCAGCAAGCTTGTTTTTCCGCTGCATTTTACAGTTCTAGCTTATTTCCTCATTGAATAGAAAACCAGTTTTACTGTATCTCTGTTATTTTGTGTTAAGCATCTGATAATAATCTGTATTCATTTCGTTCTGCTCATAAAATCCGGATCACAGAGACATAGAAAAATGTGAGAAAGCTGTTGATTGGCCCAGGAGTGGCAATCTTTCCAAATCCCAATTGCACTCGAACAACAATATACTAAAGATCTCCAATTATAGTGCATTCTGTTACAGCTTCCCTGTCACAGCTCCGTCTAGAATGTTACATTGGAACCACGTTCCTTAATTGATGATTGGAGCCCCGAGGATCCTTTCAAGCAGCGAACATCCCTCCTTTCAAGACTTGTTCATCCCCACCTTCCTGCAGTCCACTTATCTCAAACTACCTTCATAAATCATAACATGTTAGCACCATTGAGAGATACACAGCCTTAATTATCACAATCATAAGCATTAATAAGATAAAGCAATGATCAGTCATACCTTGGCAGCTTGGGGGAATAAAGTGAGGACAACAGGTCTGATTAGCATGCTAAATGGTGTAGGACAGGGGAAGAAAAGGTGATCGAGGATGATTAAAAGGGGCCAATTCTGGGCTCAACATCTCCCCCCAACTATCCTGTTGCATGTCCTCATGCAACAACCTGCATCATTCGAAATCTGAGTCCTGTACTGAGCTCTGTTCATGGAGGGAGGAAAAGTTGTAGGAAATTCAGGGACCTCATCTGTCTTTTAAAAAGCCTCTGTGAGTAACCCAATACTTTCCAGCATCACTGCTCTTCTGCCCAGTTAAGGAAAAATCCCTATTATATGGTTTTGCTGGCCACCAAATGAGGGGGATAATTGCAGAGGAGGCAGCCTGCCATCTGTGCTTACTCCCTTCCAATGCTACCTGCTGGTGCCTGGGAATGTAGTTGGTGCAAGTGGAAATCACTTCTGCCTGGTATCTCATTATATGCTGTGCCTGGGGGACTTTGAAAGGAAATCTTAATCTGAGTCCAAATCAATGACATTTCTAGGAGGTAGAAGCACTGGTTCTTGTGGGACAGTGTCTTCCAGCACATCTAAGTCTAATATGAGAGTTGTTGGTTCTTGTGTAATAGCAACATCCTTTAGACTCTCTTCAGCCGCTACATTCATTGCTTTTAGAGACACTGGTTCTTGTGTAACAGTGTCTTCTTTGTCCTTCTGCTGTTGGGCTTGGATATCTTTCTCATTGTGCAGCTCCTCCTCCAATATTTCGGTATCACCTGAGGATTGTGTCTGTACCTGTTCATTCTCACTCCACTATGTATCAGGAATGATATCCATTCCAGGATTATCTTCTAATTGAAATTCAGGAGTTCCTGCTGCAACCTCCATGGATGTTGGTTCTTGTGTAGCAACATCCTGGCTTGCCTCTTCATCCTCCTGTTGTTGCAATTCTTCTCCTATGAGCTCTGTGTCATGGGAACATTCTGGGGTTACAATCCAGAGTTCATCATTAAATTCCAGAGTGTCTTCTATCCCAGGTTCTTCTCCCATCTGTTCGGTCGATTGGACAAGTATACTCAGGTTTGCTGGTTCTTATGTTACAGCACCCTGTTCAATTTTATCAATGTCTTGCCTTTGTGGCTTAGCTTCTAAAATTTCTATGTCATGGGATCATTCTGCGGTCACAGTATAGAATTCTTCATTAAGCTCCAGAGTGTCCTCCATTCCAGGTTCTTCTCCCATCTGCTCTATAATCTCTGTGTCGTGGGAGCATTCTGGGGTTACATTATATTCTTTATTAAGCTCCAGAGTGTCCTCCGTTCTAGGTTCTTCTCCCATCTGCTCTATAATCTCTGTGTTGTGGGAGCATTCTGGGGTTACAGTATATTCTTTATCCCCATCATCATACATGATTTCATCCCTTAGCTCCTCTGTCACAGGATTGGTGGTAGCTTCAACAAGGATGGTTAAAGATGTTGGTTCTTGTGTGGCAACATCTTCTTTTTCTACGACTTCCTCTATTGTGGGTGCGGGCTGTTGTGCTGAGCAGGTACGAAGTATAATCTTGTGGCCTGCCTCCTTAAAAATTTCTCCACAGGTGGGACAGATTACTCGTTCATCTTCCTTTCCAGGCTCGGTAGAGTTTGATTCCTCCAGTTGGTTTGCAGCCTCTACCAATGTATACAATTTCCTTTCACCTAGTTTTCTGCAGGTTTCCTTCCAGGTTTCCAATTCCCTTCGAAGTACTTGGAGGTCTTCTTTTAACAGTGTGTTCTCAGCCAGAAGTCCTTCAATTCTGGGTTCTTCCTCAACTGGCCTTTGTGGAGAATCCATTGGTCTCGGTACAAGTTTCGGGAGCTCAACCTGTGCCTCTAAGGTTGCCCATCTTTTTCTGGCTGCCTCTGCTACTGTAGCTGATCTAGTTCTTTTTCTTCTGATTGGTGTGGTTATGTTAAATTCATTGATTGATATCTTTCTTTTCCTTTGTGGTGTTTTCTTTTGTGGAGCTAGTATATAGGGATTCACAGCTGAGGTCGAAGGAATGTTTTCTTGCTCCTCATGCTGTTCTTCTTCAATTAAAGTTCCTCCTCCCCACTCAGGTGAGGATTCAATAGTTACCAGCTCAATGTTTTCTTCTATTGCCCTGGCTCTGTCACCTTTAGGTTCAATTGTCGCAGCATTTAGTGCTGCTCCAATTTCTCCTTCTGTTGTCGGAGCTGCCCTATTATCTGGGTTTTCCACAAGATTTTTATCTACACCCTCCCCCAATGGCTCTGCTTGTGCCCCCAATTGCTCTTCTTCTAATGCAATTTCATCCCCCCCCAATGGCTCTGCTTGTGCCCCCGGTTGATCTTCTTCTAATACAATTTCATCCCCCCCCAATGGCTCTGCTTGTGCCCCCGATTGCTCTTCTTCTAATACAGTTTCATGCCCCCCCCCAACTTCAGTGGAGGGGATCCGGTCCTCCAGCTGTGGTGGAACTCATACCTGATGTATTGGGACAATCCGCAAGGGAGTGGGTTCCTGAGCTCGAGCTGTGAATTGCTCCCAGGTTATATGATGTTAGGAAAGGGTTCTTACAATTATTAATTTGATAAGGCCATGGTGGGTGAGGGAGGAAAGTGGGTGCTTAGCATATTGAACAAATGCCGCCATATGACGCAAGTCATGCAGTAGATAATATGGAATGTTCAATAAAATGCCATGGCGGAGATGAGAAAGTAAAGGGAGTTCAGAATTATAAACAGTTTGGTATCTACCTTCACAAGTGATGTACTTCTTGAGGAAGACAACAACCTGGTCCCATGGCCGCGGCAATGAGTGCAGTGCGATCCCTCTTCTGGATGATTGAACTTACTCCCCCTCCAGTAAAAATGATTCTCGTGCAGTCATCGTGGGGACTCCTCGATTAAACCATGCCCTTCCCACCTGCGGGATGGCATTAACCTTGGATATAATGGCCTCGGATACTTCTATGCGTAGCCCCCACACATTGGAGTGAGTTTTGGTGAGGTTTAAAGCAAATTGAAAAGCTTCTTCCCGATTGAATCCATCTAATCGCTCAAAAAATTCGATCCAGCCGACGGCTTGAAGGATGGCAAAAACTTGAATATTTTTCCTGAATTCCTACGTATTCAAAGGTTCATGACGAACTGGAATCCCCATGGTCCTGGATGCAGACTGAGATTGCTATCTCGTAGATTACAGAATCCGAGAATGGAAGTTGCAGCACAGAGGATGCACGAATTGCTGAGCGGAGATGTTGAGGAAATGAGCAAATTTGGAAAGTTGAGCACAGAAAAACGTTCGAAATTTCCATTCCGAATTGGGGAAAGTGGCAGTTATTAGTGTTTACGTCGTACGAGGGAAAGGTTTAATTAGGCATAATGGTGATACGTATAAAGGTACGACTGATATTGTTCAATTATATCAACACTTAATCACGTGATAAATCAAAGCCATACCTCATGAGACTGTGCGTCAGATATCCTACGGAGAATGGTGGAGCGTGCAGTTGGTGATGTTGCGGAACCAAACTCATGCACAGTCATAAATCTGGTCATGATGACCAGGATAATGCAATAATTCCTTTCGCCAGTGAAACACAAACCATCATGTCCTCGGGGTCGGAATGATGAGTTCGCCGGCACGAATAGGATGAATCAGAGCCATAGCTTAGCAGGTTTGAAGCGATTCTTCTTGTTAACACAGGAGTTACCAATGCATGTTTCCAGGAATGATATCGCGGCTGTCGAAAAAGATGTTGCAGCCTCCAGGAAAGTTTCACGGCCTCTGGGAAAAGGATTTAAGGGATCGAAAAAAATCACGGGTGTCAGGGAAAAATTTTACGGCGCCAGGAAATATGTCACAGTCGCCGGGAAATATGTCGCATCCACCGGGAAATGTGTCGCAGTCGCCGGAAATGGTTAACGGCAACCGGGAAATATGTTGCAGCCGTCGGGAAAAGGCTCACAGCTGCCGGGAAAAAGGGTTTACGGCCGCCGGGAAAACGATGTTTGCAGCCGCTGGGAAATGGTTCACGGCTGCCGGGAAAAGATGTTGCAGCCACTGGGAAATATGTTGCAGCCGTCGGGAAATGGTTCACAGCTGCCGGGAAAAAGGGTTTACGACCACCGGGAAAACGATGTTTGCAGCCGCTGGGAAATGGTTCACGGCTGCCGGGAAAAGATGTTACAGCCACTAGGAAATATGTTGCAGCCGTCAGGAAAAGGTTCACAGCTACTGGGAAAAAGGGTTTACGGCCGCCGGGAAAATGATGTTTGCAGCCGCTGGGAAATGGTTCACAGCTACCGGGAAAAGATGTTGCAGCCGCTGGGAAATATGTTGCAGTCGTCAGGAAATGGTTCACGGTTGCCGGGAAAAAGGGTTTACGACCGCCGTGAAAATGATGTTTGCAGCCGCTGGGAAATGGTTCACGGCTGCTGGGAAAAGATGTTGCAGCCGCTGGGAAATATGTTGCAGCTGTCAGGAAAAGGTTCACAGCTGCCGGGAAAAAAGGGTTTACGGCCGCTGGGAAAACGATGTTTGCAGCCGCTGGGGAATGGTTCAGGGCTGCCAGGAAAAGATGTCGTAGCCGCTGGGAAATATGTTGCAGCTGTCGGGAAATGGTCCACGACTGCCGGGAAAAAGGGTTTACGACCACTGGGAAAAGGATATTACAGCTGCCGAGAAACAATATTGCAGCCACTGGGAAATGGTGCATGGCTGCCGGGAAAAGATGTTGCAGCTGCCGGGAAATGTGTCGCAGCCGCCGAATTTTTTTTATTATTTTTTTTTTTAAGGAAAAAGGGAAATATAGCATAGGAAGGCATATGAAGACGACTCTCAATTGATAGGCCCAATCTGGTTGTTCCCCTGGCGCTTCCCTGGAAATTTTTGAAAAACAACAGCAAACGAAAAGATCAAATGCAAAGAGAAAAAAAAAACAATTATACGCTATAGCAGGAAAGAAAGAAAATTATTTATGTACAGTAATTCAAAATGCGATTTTAAGTTTAAGGATTGGCAAAGGCAGAGAGAAATTCCTGCTCTGGTGCCAGCTGATAATCTGGATCGGCGACAATTTGCGTAATGAATGCATCTTTTGAAATAGGCTTACGATACAGTCGGAGTCTGTGGCCATTAGCAAGTAATCGTATACGGTTTTCATCGATGGTCACTAGACGGACAGTGCCGTTGTCAAATACCCTATCGAAAAAATTTGGACCCAGCCACCTTGTACGCAATTTACCTTTAAAATCCCTTTTGAACCTGGAGTCATATAGTAACGCCCAGTCTCCTTCACGGAAGATTTTCTTTTTAATAAATCGGTCATGCCAATTGGATCTCTGTTGCTGAAGCAACACAGTCTGGTCCACTGCAGCTAACCGTTTCTCATCCAATTCGTTTAGTTGATTCAATCTTCTCTTCTGGGCTTCTGTTACATCCAGATTCATTTCCGTGGCTGTCTTCAGGGTTTTGATCTCAAACTCAATTGGAAAGATGGCACTCTTTCCATACACTAAATCATAGGGAGAGAACCCTGTGGTGTTGCGCCAAGTTGTGCGATATGCCCATAATGCTTCCGGCAGCCTGTTAGCCCAATCCTTTCAATGGATCTTAACTGTTTTAGTAAGGATTGCTTCAATAACTTTATTAGTACTTTCCACCTGACCATTGGCCTGGGGGTGGTAAGGTGAAGCCACCCTATGCTGCACATGATACTTCTGGAGCAAGGATTCAAATTGGTGTGACATGAATTGCAGCCCCCCATCGGTAACTACTTCCTTCGGTACCCCAAAGCGGGTAAATATTTCTCCATACAGAAAATCAATCACTGCCTGGTCATTAGCCTTAGCCAAAGCTATAGCCTCTACCCACTTGGTCATATAATCAGTACAAACCAGAATGTAAACTTTCTGTCTGGAAGGAGGGTTGATAGGGCCAACAAAATCTAGTGCCCATCTATCAAATGGTTCAACTACTACTTGAGGTTGTAGACGCATCTGATCTGTTTTATTAGGCCGGCCCATCCTTTGGCAGCTGTCACAGGACTGAACATACCTTTTAGTGTCCCTGAACAGAGTTGGCCAATAGTAGTCCATCTGCAGCGCTTTATGCCCTGTTCTTTTGTCTACAAAGTGTCCCCCACAAGGTCCATCATGACAGGCTTTTAGTATGTGAAAGATCTCATCTTCCCTTACGCATCTCCTAATCTCAAGATCGGGCCCTGTGTAGAAGAGATGACCATTGAGCCAACAGTACCTGGCACTTTGCTGGATGATTTTTCTCTTTTCTCATTTAGACATGTTTGGCGGGAGCTTTTCTGCAACCAAATAATTAGCAACATCTTCATACCAGGGGGAATGAGATGAAAGTGCGAATAGATGTTCATCTGGAAAAGAGTCCTCAACAGGCGAACTGTCATCATTGTTAGTAAAACGAGATAAAAAATCAGCAACAACATTTTCTTTTCCAGGTTTATCTATAATGGTAATATCAAATTCCTGCAATAATAAGAGCCACCTGGTCACTCTGGCATTGGTGACAGGCTTGTTCATTAAATATTTAATGGCAGAGTGGTCAGTGTGTACAAATGTAGGATACCCAGTAATGTAATGTCGAAATTTATTAATAGAGTAAACAATAGCGAGGAATTCTTTTTCGGTAACAGTATAATTAAGTTCAGCAGGGGCTAAGTTTTTACTAACATAATATATGGCATAAGGTACTTGACCATCCTGTTGTCCTAATACTGCTCCAATGGCGGTATCAGAAGCATCTGAGGAAATGTGGAAGGGTAGGGTCCAAGTAGGTCCCCTTAGGATAGGAGCTGTGGACAGCTTCTCCTTAAGCTTATCAAACACAGTATGGCATGCTTCACTCCACACAAACTGTGCATCCTTCATTAACAGAGAAAACAAAGGAGAAGCAAGTTTGGAGAAGTTTTCTATAAACCTCCGATAATATCCAGCATGTCCCAGAAAAGTTCTCACCTCTTTCTCAGTTGAAGGAGTCGGTATATTTTTTATCACCTTGATTTTTGAAGGATCCACCTGAATGCCATTGGTAGAGATGAAATGCCCTAATACCACCCCCTCACTCATCATCATATGGCACTTTTCAGTGCTTAATGAGAGCCGAGTCTGTTCGCAGCGAATTAAAACCTTCTTTAAATTTTCCAGTGCTTCCTCAAAATCCTTGCCATAGGGAGTAAAATCATCCATAAAGACTTCCATACTATCATTAACTAATTCAGAGAATATGCCAATTACAGCTCTTTGGAATGTTCCCGGTGCGTTACATAAACCAAAAGGAAGCACCCTATAGGAAAACGTTCCCCAGGGACAAGTGAAGGTAGTCTTATCTTGGTCCTCATGAGCAATTTGAATTTGGTTGTACCCGCTGAACCCATCTAGGAAGGAGAAGAACTTTTTACCTAATAGGGTATCAAGTACTTGGTCAATAAAGGGCAAAGGGAAATGATCCTTTTGCGTGGCTTTGTTCAATTCCCTATAATCGACACAGACCCTCCATTTACCATTTTTCTTGGGCACAATTACGAGTGGGGAAACCCACTCACTATCTGAAATAGGATATATAAATCCTGCTTCCAAAAGTTTCTGGATTTCTTCCTTCACTATATCCCTCAGATTGGGTTTCATGCATCGTTGGGGTTGACACACAGGCCGGGAGTCATTTTTAATATAAATATGGTGGGTGCATAGATTAGAGGGAATACCCCTCATGTCTATATACTTCCAGGCGAACGCCCCCTTGTGTTCCTTCAAGAGACTGATTAGGTGCCTCTGTTCCTCTGAGGAGAGACTAGGGTTGATATTCAAAGTCCTTCCAGGCTCTACCTCAATATGGATACTTTTTGAATTTTTCAAAACTGGGATTATATTTGTGTCACCAACTAGTGCTTCTTTCGTAAGATTTTCTTGTTCTTCCTTATCATGAGTAATGTTCAGGATTTGATAGACTTCTTTATCCATTGAAGCAGGTTCACTAATAAAAGTACTAATAGCATCATCTTCTGTTTCATTTTTAAAAGTTAAGGCCTTCCCTATAGTTAATAGTGGCTGAACATCCTCCTCCTCCTCCTGCTCTATCCAAAGGGAAGTCTCAGCCTCTAGACTTGGCCGAGCTGGAGGATACAGGGTGAGGTTTTTAGTCTCTGTACTGTCAGATATAGTCATGGACCCCAATCGATAGCTGATGTAGGCATCAGCTGTGGCCAACCAAGGCCTCCCTAGGATCGATGGGTGTCCCCCCAGCTGTGATTTTGGTTGTAATATCAAAAAGTCAGCAGGGTACTCCCATGAATCTACTGAGATGACAAGGTCGTCCAGAATCCCTTCGGGTCTAACGGTGGATCTGTCCTCCAATTCTAAAATGGTAGGGGTCGGTCTAAAATTAGTGAGTCCAAGCTTATTTATAGTCTCAATTGTTATGACATTGATCCCTGCTCGTAAATCAACTAGCACATTGGGTATCTGCGTTTGTCCTACATGTACAGTGACAATAGGATTTACAGGGTCGTCATACTTGGTCACAGGGGTTTTTCCTGTTATCAAAGCAGATAAATTCCCTATGACGTGAACAGTGGGAGGATCTCTGGGTTTCCTCCCTGGTTTCTTAGTGCACAAGTCCCGAACGGTTCTAGCATAAATAGGCATGTCTTGAAGAGCTTGAAGAAGGGGGATTTTGATGTAAAGATTCCTTAACTCTCCTAGAAGGTTAAACTGAGGTTGCCCCCCTATTTTTGGTAGCATTAGTCTCTTGGGGTATGGTGGTTTCCTTATCAGCTGGGTAGGCTGCGTATTGCCTGATTTCTCGTTTGATGTTTCATCCATCCCATCTAAGGGATGCTCAACATCTTCAGTGATAGGAACTGTATCAGATGGATGCTGTGAACTCCCTCCTTCTTTATGCACAGAAGGTGGAGCATCTTCTGTAATTATGGGTTCTACTATTTTCCCAAATCGTAGACGAATATCATTACAAGGTACAGGGGAAAGGGAGTAGGCCGGCATATTGACAGTTTCCAATTGATGGACTATTTTATTATTCGGGTTAGGATTAGGTTTGGCAAGCAGCTGAGGCCGTATTGGTATATTAGGGACAGGATTATTCTGCAGCTGCAGCTGCGACTGCTGAGGTGGGTATTGAGGATATTGAGGAAATTGAGGGTATGGAGGAGAATATGGTGACTGTTGAGGTAGAGGTGGTTGAGGAAACTGGTTCCCAAGATGGAAGTTCCTCCATCCAGGATACCATGACGTAGGTTGATGTGGTGGCTATGTCCAGGGACTCCATGAGTTATAATTTTGCATTTCAGGTTGGGAAGGATTCCACTGAGCATAATTTGAAGGGAATTGTGTATTCACATTTTGCATGTTACTATTCCAATTGCTCATATTGTTCAAAAATGGAAACGAGTCTAGAGGCATACCTTGATTTCGAGGCTGCCAAGGTTTCTTCTGTGTAATGAAATAGGCTGATTCCACTTCTGGAGTTGATGTCTGCAGAACAGCCTTCACTTGGGGAAGTGAGGGGCATTCTTTCATGTCATGGTTTAGCTCACACAACTGACAAGCTTCTACTTTGTCAAGTGGGCATTCTTTCAGCGGATGATTCTTTCTACATCGGGGACAGAACACACCTAGTGTGAGGTCCTCCACTGCCTGTTTTTGTTTTGCCTTCAGGAAATCGATCTCCGAAGAGATGGATCTCATCATTTCTGTTTTAAAATTTTCAAGGAGATTGCCTATCTCTGCACGGGTAGCTCCTCCGTTGGACGATTTCTGAGTTCTGTCGAAGACATCACGTTCCAACTTATCCCGTTTGTCCCGCTTATTGTTCCTCGAAGACCCCCTGGAGTATCTCTTACATAATTCCACAATCTTCCCAAAAGGTTCTTTGGAGATATCTCCCTTTCCTAGTAGGTTTAACATGTCTAAACAATCATCCCTGATCCCACGAAGCAAGATTATCTTAAGCACGTCCAACCCCATTTTCGTTTGCCCGGCTCTTTGCACATTGTACAGTAGCCTTTCTACAAAATCCTCCAGACTTTCGTCCTCCTTCTGCACCATTTTGAATAATTCCTCTCTTTTGTCCTTGGTGTTGCAATATTCCTGATATTTTTCCAGGAACACTTGTTTCATCTTATCCCAATTAGCAATGGCTCCTCCCCCAAGGCTCATGAACCAGCGTAATGCGTTGTCCTTCAGGGTGGCGGGAAAAAGTTTTAGCTTTTGGGCATCAGTGACATAATCATAGCTGCGACAGAGAATATCGAATTCAAAAAGGAATTCGTCTGGATCTTCTGCCGCCCTTCCATGGAAGCGAGGCAAGACTGATGGTGAGATGTTTTTCATAGGGGCTGTCCCTTCTGGCTGTCGAATCAGAAATTGTAGTGTAACCGTCGTTCCCTCAGGCAGGGAGTGATTTTCATGATGATAGTTTTCTACCATCGCTTCTTCCTCGTTAGACTCGTGTCTGTTACTCATCTCCTCTTCTGTTTTCTCCTCTTCGTTCATTCCTGCGTTCTTTTCCTCATTTTTTCCTTCGTCCTTGTTTTGTTCCTGATCAACAAACTTCTGGTGGAACTGCGTCCACTCTTCTTCAGCTACAGCCTTCCCGTAAATGTGGCAGATTGGACTTCTACCAGCAGGTCCAGTTGTAATAGCTGTGTCTTCCTCAGTTGTAGCAGCAGGTCCAGTTGTAACAGCTGTATCTTCCTCAGTTGTAGCAGCAGGTCCAGTTGTAACAGCTGTGTCTTTCTTAGTTGGGATATACGAGGGAGTCACGGCTGCTCGTGTATTCTCCACCGTGGAGCCTGACGCTGGCACCCCAGAATCAGCAAGGTTTCTTCTGATAGGAGTTTCTTGATGACGAGCCCTGGTGGATGAATCAGTTCTGTCAACAAGATCATCGATGAATGTTCTTCTTCCCAATGGTGGTCCTCGACCGCGACCTGAGCTGCCTGCACTGTTAGTATTTTGTGGGGTTTTGGGAGTTGGGAGGTGATCGCGTTTTACCCTCCTCGTATTCATGTGAACCGAATCATTTCAGCAAAGAAAAGATTGACTAGAAACAATTACCAGATTCAACTAATGATTAGTGTTTAATTTTTATCCTTCCCCGGCAACGGCGCCAAAATGTCGAGCACCCAATATGCAGATAAATTATTCCAACATACAGAGCATACGAGATTTATTGTCAACCCGAGAAAGTCTTTTATTTCAAAGGATAAATGCACAGTCTATGCTTAAACACCAAATCACTATAATTGAATACTTTTATCTTCTAACAACTATGTTCATCTCAAGAATCTGTGTAATCCCAATTGCCTTCTAAATGCTACAATTTCAATTCCTTTCTACCATGCATCAACAAGAAATGATGTAAGATTCAATCAACAATTGCAGATAAAAAGAAATCCTATTCACATCCTAGAACAATCACCTCTTCAATCTGATCACTCTTGAAAACCATAAGCATAAACTGAATATTAATCTAGAAATTCAATTGCAAGGGATTGAGTTCAACTGCTCTAAGAGTTTGAATTGCAGGAATGAAAATCAACAATCATAACAAGAAAGATAACTTGCAAGGGTTCATGGGATAACAACTTAAACTGCAAGATGAACAAGGCTGTGTACAACTATCACACGAATTGCATAAAGAAAGTTTCCTACTCAGTCGACTGTCACTCTGTACCACTTACCAATCTCAAGAAAATGTAATTCTAATTATACTGCAAATCCACACTTACTATTGCTGTGTACAAAGGAAATATCATTAACAAAACATCACACAACAATAAATTCGAGAAGTCCTACTTAACTCAGCAATCTCTGTGGAAGACGGGCCTAGCCTTCACACAGAGATGCTGGCTGAACAATGTGAAGTTCCTTTAACTCAGAGGTAACTCTTTATATTAACAGAAGGATGATTACACAATTTGCTTCCACTGCTAATACAATGAATGAATTCTCCGTTGTTCAACCCCCTGGGTTGAGGCAGCTCCCCATATTTATACATGCATATCATAACATCCAATCCTAATAATGGGAAGCCATGAAGATCTCTGATCTTCAGACGCCCTGAATAATACTAGCTGTTACAAACGTTGCATAACAGAGACATAGAAAAATGCGAGAAAGCTGTTGATTGGCCCAGGAGTGGCAATCTTTCCAAATCCCAATTGCACTCGAACAACAATATACTAAAGATCTCCAATTATAGCGCATTCTGTTACAGCTTCCTTGTCACAGCTCCGTCTAGAATGTTACATTGGAACCACGTGCCTTAATTGATGATTGGAGCCCCGAGGATCCTTTCAAGCAGCGAACATCCCTCCTTTCAAGAATTGTTCAGCCCCACCTTCCTGCAGTCCACTTATCTCAAACTACCTTCATAAATCATAACATGTTAGCACCATTGAGAGATACACAGCCTTAATTATCACAATCATAAGCATTAATAAGATAAAGCAATGATCAGTCATAAAGCAATGACCCTTTTTTCTAAAAGTTATAATTTTCTTATGACCAAGAAGTTTCAAAATCACAAAAAAATGGCTCAAAATGAAAAATGGTGTTACCAGTATACACCCTTTTCGAAACGGAGGTCAAAACAACTACTAAAATTTACTCCCCAAAAAACGAGAACAATGAAGGGTTCTCGTCAAGTTGTATAGCATGTTTTGACCATTGTATTGTAAAATCATCAATTTATATAAAAAAATATGTAAAAAATTATTCTTACAAGTGATATCAGAACCCCTTCCTCGAGCATCCAGTTCGGTCTTTTAACCATCCGGTAGAGTTCTCTCTATATTATTTGGTCTTTGATCAAGAATTTAGGCCATTTCCCCTCTTCCAATTTTCTCCATCTCTTCATTTCCTTTTCCACTCATCTCCTCCATTCAACTCTCCACTCTCCCTCACCAATCTATGCATCAATACTCTGGGCCCTCGTCACACTCCACTACATAGCTATTGCATGCCCCCCTCCCATATTTCCACTTCTCTTCTCTTCCACACCGCAACCGCACTCTCTTCCACTCCCACATCCTTGCGAGTTGCATTCCTCACCCACTCCAATCTGTACGCACTCCACTCCCTGCTTCCCTCACAAACTTCCCCTCTCCTCCTCTCACCACTACTGCACCCCATTCCCTCCTATACATCTCATCCATGTCTCACACGCCATCCCTCCACCCTCCTTTCACGTGCCCTCATCCCTCAGTTGCGCCTTGCCTCCATCACAGCCTGCATGCCCCACCAATCCATCGCTCATCTCACACACCATCCCTCCACCCTCCTTTCACGTGCGCTCATCCCTCTGCTGCACCTTCCACTCCATTTCCTCGCCTCACCACTCCATCGCTTCTCTTCTCTCTCACCTCACACCAACCCCTATTTGCAGCTGATTGCTGAGTTGTCCCACGCATAACCAGCACCCCATCCCTACGCTCACCTCCATCCAACACTCCTCCCATTCAAGTCGTTGTTCACCCTAAGGTTTCATAACCCTACCTCTGCCATCTCTCACAAAAGAAAAATTATAGTATTAAAACAATAATAATATTATTATTATTTATTTTAATATTAATACTTTTAAAACCCTAAATTTCATCCAAATAAAAAAAAATTAGGATAATATTAAAAGATTATTATTTAATAATTGTAATAATTACAAGTATTATACATAAGAGAAAGAAGACAAAAGCTAGTGCCAAAGGAATATTTACTAGCGATGAATTGGGATTCATCGCATCTTGTTGGTCCAATCATTTTTGAAGAAAAGCAGTAGTCAAGGAAGAACATTTATCGCTGAAGAGGTCGAAGATCATTTATTGCCGAAAAGTCAAGTCAAAGAAGACCATCTATCGCCGAAGAAGTTGGAAACCAAGGGACGCAAAACTGCCGAAAGGGAAAATGGTTGTTTAAAACCTCATAAAAAATGGAAGAGACATATTTTTCTTAAAAGAAAAATAGATTTGTCAATGTTCCCTCAAAAAATACCAAAGGTGATGCTTGAAGTTAATGGCACATTTTATGAAAGTCCCGTTACCATCACCATATGTCTAGTGATAAAGATATTTTTATCAATGTTGATCTTGCTAATCAACTACCAGTTGCAGAATTAGACATAGAGAAGAACGAAAGGAACTAATAGCAAATAAAAAATTTAGACTTACAAATCAATAATTATAATCTTACATCAGAATTCACCATGGCAGCTATAGGTGGCAGTATTACCAACATAATAATAGGATCTAGCTGGCTGGAACATTGGGTACAATCACCTTCAATGCAAAAGATAAATTCATGACCTTCTCCTAGGAGAAGAAGAAAATAACAATACATGACTCATCGTTGAGAGTCCTTTCTTCAAAAAATACAACGGAAGCACCATCGTATAAGAGCTATGAATATTTAGAAGTAAATCGCTTGAACAAACTCCTCATGGACAAAGACGACGAAGTTGCGCAAATCTAGGAAAAATTACGATGCCAAGAATCATAAACCTGCCAACGTCAGCAACAGATAAAAGAACTCAAACAACAATGAGATGACATTAAAAAGTGCACAAGTTGGAGATCACAAAAATCAATAAAACATTATCAACCAATACTGAAGAAATCTTTCGACTCAGAAACCATAACAATATGTTAGTTACAAGGATAAGGAAGTTAAAAATGGTCGAAAAACAGAGCAAGCCAATGAGGACATGGAAGGGAAACTACTAAGAACACAAGAAGAAAATTGCCACCTTGCAAATCATAATTAAGAGTTCAATGAACACATAAAAAAATTAAAAGTTGAGAAGCTAGAAAAATCCTCAGCAAATGATGTCCAAACTATGGAAAGAGAAATAGTGACTGAAACCATTGAATTAGCGACATCATCAATACAAATTCAAATGTAAGAAAAAGAAACCAGTATAGACCCAATCAATGTTCAAAATCCAAAAAACAGTTATATTAAAAATGTATTGATCAATAAATCGCTAGAAGCACCACAAGTTGAAATCCCTACAAACATTCCACAAGTGACTCAAATACCTTATTGTCAACCACATCACAAAATTCATTACAACAAGCATCAAAGTCAAGAGGAAAATAAACAATACTCTTCTTATAGACAAACCAACTACAACATTGAAGAAGAGCAAAGTCAGAATCGACAATTTCTAGGGAAGCCTAAAATGAGAAGTTCTATCCATAGAATTGATCTTCAAATAGTTCCAATGAAGGTAGATTTGGGCTAGATTGATCCGTCTACATTTCAGAAGTTGTGTTCCTCACTTAGAAGTGCATATCGGCACATATCATCAACTATGATGATCAAATAAAAATCAATGGATTCATAGATGAATCTTTTCAAGGCAAGATGACTTGTAATATACCTAAACGTATATTGCATGTATTAGTAAATTATTAATTATTAGTTTAAGCTATTTAGTTACTAAAGTGACATGTATCCTAGTGAGAAGTCACGTTTATTCACCCTTTTGGTCATATAAAACCAATTGACCATTGTATTGTAAAATCATCAATTTATATAAAACATACATTATTCAATATGTAAGAAATTATTCTTACACACATGTTTGAAACTAGAGGGGGTAGGGTATGTACAACTCCATAGACTAGTACATACCCTTATATATTTCTTATATACTTTCTTATCTATCAATTGGATGCATTTTTTGAGTAGACTAGTATTTTTTTTAAATGTTCAAAACCAATGTAGCCTAATTTACTTACATTGTAGCTAAACTGAGGCGTCATGGTTTTTAGAAGTTTATAGCATGACACTAATAAACAAATTGGAATATGTAGGGATATAATCTAATAAGTTTCCGCAAGACCCTACCATGTCTGGGTCTCAAGAATAATTGGGAGTTGTATTGGTTTTGAAAGGGATGGAAAATTTTTAGAAAGTTTGGAATCAAACATAAGAAAAAAATTTGGGGACTTGAGTCTTGATCGAATAGTCATCGAAACATGTTAGAAACATAATTAAGTAATTTTTTGAGAAAAAATCAGTTACATAAGATAAAATCCTACAAGGATGGTTAAAACATAAAAAATTAAAACACACAGTAGATTTGTCAGGTTTTCAAGATGCTAAACACAGAAATACACAAGAGAATATATCAAAAAATTATCAAAACAACTCTCTTCATTTGAAAAGTCAAGAAAACTCAATATCAGACCCGCTTGGATGGAAATTAGTACCTATGAAACAAATGAAGTGATGAAAGTTAATGACTTGTCATACAATAAATAAATAGACATATTTTATTATTTAAAAATGTTTAACATTTCAAAAACTGGGATTGAGTTATGTTGAGACCTACCTTGTAATGGGTGGTTGTTACACTCATAAAGAGGTAGGTGGTTGGTAGGATTCATGATGGGACCTTCCTAGACCCTTTGGGAACGGGGGGAAAGAAAGCGGTGGAAGGGGAAGACAAAAGGAAATTTTGGAGTATGGGAAGGGGGGCTTTTTTTTATAGGGAGGACAACAGGTGAAGAGGGGGAGCAAAAGAATATAGAAATGTTGCATTATTTATATATTGAACTTAGATTTTAGAGTGGATTACTTGGATTGAGGGGGATTTCTATTGTGGTTATTGGGGTTCTGGGTACGAAGGGTTGCGAAACCACACCAATTTCATGGATCTAGCAACCTAGCTATTAGTTGTCTGGGAGGAAAAATCTAGTTTGGGAAACATTATTGGCTAGACTAGGGGGATGAGTTGGAGAAATGGAAGGCTATCTCGACTATGACTTAAAGGTATTCCACTATTTGTTACTCATTGATTGTATTATTACTTCCTATTTAGTATTATGAACATGTAGTAATATATTTACCATGTTTATATATATAGATATAGATATAGATATAGATATATATATATATATATATATATATATATATCTATATCTATATCTATATCTATCTATCTATATGACTTTAAAGAAACAAAGAAACATGCTTAGAATTTCAATTTTACAAAAAATATACATAAATTTTCATTGTTAGAAGTACACAATTATAGTTTTTTTTATTAAACTAACAACCATCATTAGGATTGGAATTACACCAATCATAGGATTCATTGAAACCACAATAATACATGTCTTGGAAATCAATCCATCAATAGCAGACAACTATTATGGAGGGACAATCTAAGTATGTCCAATTGCAAACTGCAAACATATGCCAACCAAACAAGTTGGATACTTACTATTATAAGTGGATTCCTTGACAATCAATATATGTACTTGAGATATCAAAGGTGATGTCATTCCCATCCTCCATTGAAAGGTTTCTCTAAGCCTATAGAAGTGCATGCCTTAAAAGTCAATGCATCAATAATAAATGATTGTTGTGTAGGGTCAATATGAGTTTGTCAAATAACAAGAGAATGAAACAACTCATAAACATAAAAAACAAAATTTGAATAATGATGCACTAAGAAACCTAAAAATTCACCTATAGGTCATGCCAGGGCTTTGGAATGACAGAAGTCTCAGATGACAACACATACTCACTATCAAGTGGCATGCAAAACATTAAAAAAAATTAGATATATTGTTGTCCACTCATAGAAATATAGCAAATCATTACATAAATTTAAAAATATTTTCATTGCTTGCATTGACAAAAGACCAAAAGGATATATATAGCATTGATCATTGTTGAATCCATTAGTGAAGGGGAAGCTCTATGTGATGGAGGAGTATCATGGGATGCCAACTAAACACATGAACATAAAATGTTAAAAAGATAATGAAAAGTTTATTTGTGAAACAAAAATAACTATTAAATATATCTAAGAACCTATGTAAATATTGCACAAATGATATAAAATGAGTCCATCAATAGGAAACTTAGAGGAAGACCCATAGAAGAGTCCAGTGCAAGATGTGCAATGACGTGGGAGGGAACATGCTTGGTATCCCTATCTTTTGTGGTGCTAGATGATTCCTCTCTACCATAAATAGTGTTGAGTGACTCTTCCATGCCATTCACATTGTTGGGTGAGTCCTTATGACCATGAGAAGTTCTGGATGACTCCTCCATGGATATGCCCTTGGACACATGGCTCTCAACAAATGTGTTCTGGTTGACCAATTCATGTGATAACTATAACATTGTACCTTGTTTGTTATCAAGCAAGGTGGGCGTGGGAGGATATAAATGGGGAGGATTTGGAGAGCAAGGAGGACAACCTAGAGGATTTGTATCAAACCTAGCATTATATCTATATTTGGGAAACCCTTGTTCAACACCCAAGAACTCTAAAATATCCTATAAATGCATGATAAAGAAAACACATAATTTCCTAAGCAAGTAAAATGACATGTATCGATTACTGTGAGGGTCTTCATCAAATACCATGTACCATCGACCCATCCAATTAGCCTTGATAGTGGGTTCTATAGACCAATCAATGGATATATGTGGTTTATTAGTCGAGGGGATCATAGTGTTAGGGTTTTAGAAGAGGCTATACATCATATCTTTTATTATTTTTCATTTATTGACATCTTGATAACTAAGCCCGTTTGTATAAAAACGCCTATTTTCCCTCCTTATAAGACATAATGTTATATAACTCTCCTTAGGCATTAGGAATTTCATGTCAATGATAAAGTCATTGAGTGACAATATTAACCTCAATTTGTTAACATAGAGCTTATAGGCATCTCAAAGTTGTTAATTCTGCCGAAATCTCAAAGTTAATTCTGCCAAAATCTCAACATTACGATTTTGAGTAGGGTTGAGCTTTTGACCGTCTTGGTTTGGATTTGGGTTTTGAGAATCAACATTTTGGGTTTTGGGGATTAACATTTCATTTTGGAGCTTTGGATTTTTGTGGTTTGGTAATAAACATTTTCCAAATTTAGGTTTTGGGATTCATGCAAACAAATGAAGGAAGAGAGGACTCATTATTGATTGTTTGGATCATCCGAGGATCTAATCTTGGTCCCATCTGAACTTTTCATTGTGCTTTTGAAAGAAAATGGTAAAAATTCTATCCCCAAAAAATCTGAATTATCTAAATCTTTAAAATACCCGAATAGATTCGAAAAGATGGAACGGCATATGCAAGTGGGATAGCATGAAGACCGGAATGGATCCTTTGTGGAATTAATAAAGCTATAATAATGGCAAATCAGTAGGTTGTTAGTGATTGTTTGTCGTCTTGTTTGTTGAATCAGTCTTAATCCTCTTTTGTTAAATAATAAAATTATAATGAAACTATAATGAAATTATAATGAAAATAAAATCAAGTGAGGCAAACAAACAACGGGTATGTTTAATTAATTTTGTCCTCTTTTGTCAGATTCTTGAGGAATTAAGGAAACTATAATAAAACTTAAAGTCAAAAGGGAGGGAAACAACGAGGTTGTTGTGACTAGTATTGGAATTTGGTTTTCATTTTTTTATCAAATTTTTAAATTTTTTTATCAAATTTTTTATATTTTTAGTGGTGAAAAGTTTTATTTAAAATCATATCTTTTAACAATGAACTTTTTTCAAAAATTTATTGGTAGATATTTGCATTTTGAAAAGAAAAAGATTAAATGCATTTAAACTCAAAGATATTGTGTTCAAGTGGAAATTTTGGACTTCAAATTTTAATTAAAATTTATTAAGACTTCAAATTTTAGTTGAAATTTATTAAAAGATAAATCAAATATTATTACAAAGTCTCATTAGATGGTATTTAAGATAAAATTATTCTCATTTTGCTCCTATTTTAGACATATTTGATGTAAAGTAGATTCCCACCGAGAGTCTTACTATCATTAAATCATGATATGGTGTTTTTTTATGATAAAAGCTATCTTTTATAAAAACAAAACATATAATATTTATGTATAGATATTGGCGACTTGCATTGGATAATGTCATTATCGAGAGATCATTTTTATTGTAATTGTGATCTATTCATCTCACATTGAAATTTAGTGGGCAACTACTTATTGTAATGAATTACTTTTCAGCCACATCCTCCTTATATAATTTAGTAAGGATGGCTTGTTTCAATGTTCACAAAAGCGTTATAGTTTTTCTTCTCAAATATTCGTGACCCATATGACAAATTTCTTAATCATGGTTTTGGATATATTCATTCTCTCTACATCTCCCACATCACTCTCATTTTATTCATATGTTCTATTCTTCATTGATTCAATTCCATGGTTTCCATCATTTTCATCATCTTTTGCAACCTCAATTGCAATTTCTTTTTTGTCATCCATTTTGCCTTCTTCAACACCTTATTCGCTATGATCTTTACCTAGTTCTCTTCATGATTAGAGTTGTATCTTCTCTTACAATTTCTACCCAATCCTACCACTAGAGGCATCCTTCACTCACTTTTTCAAATAAATTTACATGGCGTCACACCCTTATTAGAGTCATCTACACTTCTCCTCTATTGTAATTATTGTTTCATAGAGTTCCTCTACTTATGATGGTAGTGATTCTACTTAACTCCCTTGTTTTATTGGAATGTCCTATTTCCCTGGGATTCTACTTGTTTTGATACCAATTTATGGAGTGAGGACACAACCCCCACTTATATTACACACAATAAAATTTATCCACAATTTCTATAAACAAATTGAATTCCAATATTAAATAGAAAAATATCACAATTTCTAATTCATTTGAAACAAGCACAATAATACACCAAAAAATAAAACATTCAATAGAAATAACTACAACAATAAATCCACATTATTTATTAAATAGATTTCTAGCTCATGGGCCTTCATTACAATCGCAGTTTCTATCCACACATATTTGGAATCCATAACCATCCACACGACACAACCAAAATTAAGGGAGAGCTAAATACCCTTTGCTCATTTAAAAAATTCATATTTATGATTCCGCTCCTTGGCTTTTGGCCTCACAACTAATTGTCCAAATTCAAATGATCATTTCTAATGTTTTTTCCTTCCTTGATGATTATTAGATTGATTACTTGATTAAAATGATTATTTCAACAAATGTATTGTTAATTGATCCAAGAAAGCAACCCCTAACAAAGATCACTTATGTTTAGGAGGTTGGTCACATAACACATTTGATGTTTTCAAATGGAAATTAGAATCCAAACATCTTCCCTGTCTCTATTGGCCTTTTGGTATCGACAAGTTAATCCTTCAACTAGATGCATTTGATAATTTTTAGTTCGATTTGATAACTAGAAAGATCATTACTCATGAAGAACTTGTTGTGATCCTTAACCTAGAAACTTGAATCACAAAAGATATACAATGTTAAGAACAAATTCCCCAAAGGGCACAAAAATAGAAAGAATGAGTAACCCAATGCTCTAAGAATGAAATAAAGAGATGAATAAGAATCATATTGAAAGGGGAAACCTCCTTTTACAATGTATCAAATATTGCACATGTAACATACCCAACCCCAAAACCAATGTCACGAGCGCATGCAACCCCAAAGGAAGGTTGAATAAAGGTATAACACAATGGATTAAGGTTAAACAAAGGATGTGATGACATACCTTCAAGATAATTAAGTAAAACATACGTCCTTTAAAATAATTGCGATACTTAAAAAAAACAATTATAAAATTCTCTAAGAGCTCATGTAGATGCAACAACATGCAAGCATGACAATGCAACCGGATTTACAAACTTTAATAAATGTGGACCTTATCATTATTAAAAAATTAAAGGTGACCATAATCAACCCAATAATGATAAAAAATCACATTTACATAATTATTTGCAAACAATTAGAAACTAGATCTTTTTGCAATAAAACTATGAATTTATGACACTCTTGTCAATCCAATTTATGACACTTTTATTAGCAGTTTTGCATTGCTCATCAAGTCATATATGAAACTAACACCTACATCCATTCAATAATGTAAAATTGAAAATACATAGTTATAATATACAACCGTTAATTCATACAAATATCATATCTACTATTGGTATAAAAATCACTACCGGATCATCCGGTAAGCATCCAAATCTCTGCAAAACCATCTGTGAGTCCCAAATAAAAAGAATACCATATATACGGGGAATTATATGGCCACAAAGGGTGCACTTTAGAGTTCATATACAACCATACAACATATGATAATCAGATCTAAAGAGAAACTATTAGTTCAATCCAATTTCCAAACATGAAAACCCATCAACTAGTGATCAAAATTCAGTAATTTCAACTATGGAATCATAAAACATATATGATCAGCCATGGAGGGCACACTTTTAGACAAAATATAAAAAAAAATACATTATTAAACATATTTCAATTTTCCATTAAGATAAGATCTCCAATAGAAGAGAAAAACACCAATTTTCCAAGCAAGATTCCTTAACTAGAGTTCTAAACACCAAGCAATTGCAATTACAAATTTATCTACATATATGATCAAACCTCGAGGCATCATTTGTATAGTAACCTACAATGTCTAAACAAAAAAATAACATATTGCAATATTCCAATAAGATTAGATCCTAAAAGAAGGAGAAAAATTCAATTTCGAAGCAAGATTTCCTTAACTAGAGTTCCAAAAACCAAGCAAATTCAACCATAAATTTATATATTGATATAATTAGCCATGTAGGGAACTCTTTCATAGTAAGCTACAAACAATAACACATGAATGGAAATATTTTCAATTTTCCATCAAGATCAGATCTCAAATAGAGGAGAAATCACTAATTTCCAAGCATTTAAACCATTAGATCTACATCCAACCATTGATATAACTACCATGCTCATCAACAAAAAATAGTTAAGCTATGGAAAAAATGGAAACATCATGTAAACATATGAATTTACATAAAAAACATACCACTTATCTTATTAATGTGAAACTGGCATCAACCGGACCACGTTCCACCCAACCAAAGGCACTACTAGGCTAGATATCACTTTGGTAGGACACCCCCGAGCTGAGGCCATAGATTCACAACAGAGGTGCACTCAAGGATATATCAAGTATCAGTCTGAGAATCCACAAATCAATTCCTCACCACCTTCTTTTTTCTCCACCCCACTACTAGGTGCAATGATAATATCTTCACACCCTAGGTTCCTTAGGACATCGCCATTCACCATCAGGATTTATGTACAGGTTCATGAATGAGACAAGCAGTGGACACAGAGAAACTATACCAGAGTTGTCCAAGATTTCCACAAACACCATACAAGATCATAGTCCTTCAAGCACAAATCTCATTCACATAGCAAAGCATACATGGCTTCCCAAGCTCACAACCTTACCAAGCTCTCACCATCAATGGAATGAACAACTAAGAATAAATCAACCATCAACAACCATCCAAAAATAACCCCTAACCAAGGAGATCAAACATGGATTTATAGATGAAAGAAGGTAATTCTAACTCAAGGGGGTCAAATCAAACCAAGGCAAGCCAACTTGAGTCAATCCAAGGGGGGCTAACTCAACCACAAGAGGTTAAGTCTAATATAATCCAAGCAATTCGAATTTCAAGGAGAGTGACTCCGAGGCACTCCACCCAACCCAATTTCATGTGTGGACACATCATCCATGAAGAGGAATCAAAATTAGTGACATGAGGTGTTACAAAAACCAAGGCATCTTCCCAAAATAGAAAAGGAGGGGTTACACAAGGAGTTATCCAACTTTTGAGGTGTCATGGCTAAAAGTAGCTAGTGAGGGTGCAATTTTGCAAATGGGGGTTGCAAAACCAAGTGTAACCTCCAAAAAGGAGTTACAATACCACCAAAGGGGCCCAGTCAAAAAGTGGAAACCACCCAAGCACCCACTAAATCATGAATTAGGCTCAATAGTAGCAACATATGATAAAATAATAAGAAGTTGGGCCCATTGTACAATGTTTGGGTGATTATCAACTAATAGATCCACCAAAGCATAAATATGGACCAAGGTCAACCAAACAAGTTCTAAAGTGCTAGGAATGTCCCCATTCCCCCTCACATTGTGGATCTAGGCCTCCCATAGTCTTTTAGTGGTCCCTGGTGTGTCATTTGTTTTATTAATTAATTATTTACAAAAATAATAATAATAATGTGTCTCGATCCTTAAAGACCCTTGTCTTGGAATCTAGTGCCACAATAATAAAAAATTACAATTTACAAATGTCTAAGGCTTAACACATAAGGTATTACATCCCCCCCCCTTAAACAATGCATCGTACTCAATGCATAATGCATACATGCATTTACAAAAGGATAACATACATGTCAATACATTTCATAGAAATATAACATCTTTCAAACTCTCATAGACATGCCCATACATGTCTCAGAAAGATAACATATTTCTAACCACAGTACTTCCCACTACCATCTACTTTCATGTCCGTCTCTGCTTCCCATGGGAGAACTAGGACTAGCAGAGTGGACTCAAGGAAGAAAGAGTCGATCTTCAATCCTCTTTACAAGGCCTTTAAACCTTCAACAAAGATACATCCACCTGAAAATCATATTTCAATCACTCATATGATGAACATCAGGTATATAAAAATATATATGATATAAGGATATTCTTCTACAAAGATATTTTCTTCACATTGCAACAGCCACATGGTTAGCATCACACACACACACACACATATCCATTGTTCAACAAGATACATATAATACATCTCCAAAATAAAATATACCTGAGACAAGATCTAATTATCACATAAAATATTTCGAGGGTACATCACAACATGCAATAAATTCCCTTTTATTCTATTTCACTCTACTTCACCTATGAAACATGAAATACATCAAAGGTATATGAAATCAAAACAATTTTAAAATAATTTACCTAAAAACATATTCTAATCCATTTCAGATTCAATTTCAATCATGCATTATGTACATACTTTAAGTTACTTTGAAAGCATGAACAAAGATTTCTAAGATACTTCTAATACAAGAAAATACCACAAGTTACTCTTTCATAATATATATATATATATGCTTTCAACAAGGCCATAAGGACCTCCGACGAAAAAAATCCAACGAGAAAATCCAACGACCTCTGACGAAAAGGACTGTGTCATCGGATTTCACCTTAAAAATTATGAAATTTGATAATTTTTTTTAAATTGATAGAAGGTACCGTCGGATATCCGACGAGGTCCCTAGAATAGTTACCAATGTTGTCGGATATCCGACCGAATATTAAACCCGAGGGTGTCGGATATCCGACCTAATATTAAGCCCGAGGATGTTTGATATCCGACGACAAGCGATACTGGAGAATGGCGGATATCCGATAGCTTATGATGCCCTAGTTGGTCGAATATTCGACATCTACTCTTGAAAGGTAACTAAGTTCAAGTCATCGGATATCCGACAGAAGGATGAATTTTAAAACCTATAAATATTGAAACATTCCGACATGTTTTCTATACAAGTGATGGTTTGCGGAAGTTTTTTTATTTGGCGGATTGTTTTTCAACGGACTGTTTTTCATTATTTCCATTGTTTTTGTGATTAAAGTGAGCGAAGTGTGGAGCTTCATTTTCTAAGATCAATAATCTTCATTCAAGCTCTTTATGAGAAAATGTCAACTAGCAATATTTTTGATCTAGACAAACAAAATCGACAATTGCTTGCTAGATTGTGGGAAGGAGTTGAAAGAAGGGGTGATGGGAAATGCTATTATCCATGTAGTCAATGCAGGGGCTTTAAGAGGAGAAGAATTTTGATCACAACAGCCACAAAACATTGTAGGGAGCATGGGCACGCTGAGGGGGGACATGAATACCATCCATTTGTAATTTTTGCATTATATATGTTTTTATTTTGATTTCTTTTGTAAATGTACGTATTATTTTAATATTTCTCAAATTAACTTATATCTATTGATCGTGGTTTCAATAGATGGGGACTAACATGGACAATAAATATTATTTTAATATTTAATATTTATTATAATAATTTTTTCTTTTGTGCATGTTGAATCTAGGGTATAGTAGAATAACTCATTTATTTGTTCGTTAGTGAGACTAACCCACTCACCGGGGAAAGCACTTATCTCTCTAGATCTGTGACACTTTCCATCATGATAATAGAAATAACGACTATACTGGCATGTTGTAATTTCTCTTCTATTTTCTCTATAGAAACCATAGCATCGTTTATCTTACCTTAGTGGACAGTATGAGAAATTTTGAGTAGCTTTGCTCAGTAATTGGGTCAATTATTATGTCTCTTAGATAGTTTGGATGCACCTATTTGACCAATAGTATAATTGGCCGTTGTTATTTTCATCCCAACAGTACAAAAATTTTTACATTTTAAATGCATCACAAAAATGTTTACATTTTGCATTTGAAATTTTTACATTTTGCGTTTGAATTTCTTATATTAACTTTTATCTATTGATGGTTTCATGTAGTTATAAAGGAAAGACATCCTACGGCATATCGTCCGGAGGAAGTGCTTCTAGAACAAGTACCAGAGGAACATGGAGCTATGAATATTAATGGAGAACAAGTTAATGATCACATTGAAGAAGATGATCATACTGATAACATAGTTGAAGATGATGTTACAAATACTTTGATCCATGATTCATTTAATGTTAGAATGGATGATGATGATGATGATGATCACGAAAATGATGATCATTGTCATGATATTCATGATATACCTCTTCTTGATTAGGCATACCAACCCCTTTATGAGGGTGCCAAGACAAATCTTCTCTCTGCTATATTGTTGATAATGAACTTGAAGGTTATGAATTGTCTTTCAAACATATCGGTCACATGGATTTTAAGGTATGTAATATATTCCATCACATAATATATATGATCATCTAATAATTTTATTGTTAATTCATATAGAAGTCAAATTAATATGGATGAAATGTGTTTCATTAATATTATTTCTATAGTATATTAACTAGATTTTTATTTTAATTTGTTGTAGCATGATAGGTGAATATTTGTTACCATCATCAAATATTTTACCTCGCACATATAGAGATTTATATTCCATCATGAAAGAAATTGGAATGCAGTATGAATCAATTCATGCATGCCTCGATGATCATGTTCTATATTACAATCAGCATGAATTTGCAACAGAATGTCCTGAATGTCATATCAGTAGATATCTAACAGATCAAGTAACAAAAAAGGTGCCTCGCAAGGTTCTACGTTATATTTCCATTATTTCACGTTTGCAACGACTGTTCAGGTGCAAAAATATAGTGCAGTTTATGGATTACCATGCACGGAACATAAGTCAAGACGACATTATTCGGATGCCTACAGATGGGTCTGCATTTAGAGATATGGATGAAAAATGGCCTCACTTTAAAGAAGAACCTCGTAATCTTGGGATTTATTTGGCATTAGATGGTGTCAATCCATTTGCAAAGATGAGATCCGTTTACTCGGTGTGGCCTATTTTTGTTATCAACAATAACATTCCTCCATGGTTGACAATAAAGAGGGAGCACATAATGTTGTCGATGATTGTTCCATGTTTATTGTGTCTACAGTTTTTTTTTTAATGTAGTGGTATCTCATTTGTCGTATTTTTGTCTCATAATGTCATATATATATATATTTAATGTTTTTCTATTATGCAATATGGTTTATATACCTAAATGGTACGTCTCATAATTATATTTTTTATATGTTCAAATCAATCAGGTAAGTACCAAGTCAAAGATATGAATGTATATATCGAACCTCTTATTGACGAGCTACTAAAGTTATGGAATGACATCACTATGTATGACGTATCTAGACCAATATGACAAAGGTAATTTCAATTCCATGCAATGCTTGTATGGACAATACATGATGCCACAGGGTTAACCCATTTTTGCGGTATGTAATTATAAGTTCCACTTTATTTGCATTTAATTTTATGAACTAGTTAATATACTACGCACGCATGTTTTTCTAAATAATCCAGTCATTTTGTATATAATTATAATTGACATAGATATTCCATCTCTTTATGTAGGTCTTCATACTAAGGGGAAATTTGCATGTCCAGTTTGTGGTCCTAAGATCAAATCTCGTCATTCAAAATGCTTAGGAAAGGAGGTGTTTGATGAGTATAGGCACTTCCTCTCTAAAAATCACAGGTATTGAACTACTGAAAAACATCTGTTCAATGGCAAGCAAGAGACTGCATTAAAACCATAGAGAATGACACCTCACCTATGGAAGTTGCAATATAATAGAAATCGTCAAGGTATGTATGAATAATCGTATATGAAATGTTATATTGCATTTTTTTATTGTGTGTTGTTTACTGTAATTGACATTGATTTATGTAATTTCTTTATAAACTACTATTCATGATTGTCGTTCATGTGATCATGAAGGAATTAATGGGCTTCCACGAGGGATGAAAAGTTATCCTAGACAATTTAGTAGGTTGCCCTACTATGAGCACCTACAAATTGATCATCTATTTGATACAATGCATATCGGAAAGAATGTGACTGAAACATTATGGCGAATATTGGATGGAAGGAGTGAGAAAGAAAAAATTGTCAAAATTTGCAAAGACATTCAAGATAGCAACCATGCAACGAAAGACATCATTCAATTTCATAGCAACGAAGAGCAAATCAATATAAACTCACTTCCATGGATGTTAACGGACCAACAAAGTAATGTTGTAAAGGAAGTAATGCGAAAAATTAAATTTCCCGACGGATTTTGTGCGAACATGAAGAATATCATAACAAAGAAAGGTGATTTCACGGGGGTGAAAATGCACGATTGGCATGTCTTCATGAAGGTAATTATTATGGTATACATTTAATTTTTTTTTTCTATTCCAATGAATATGGTTGGTATTTTTGTTTGTCTACTCTTTGTTGAAAACATGAAACGATTTGTATATTGTTATAGTATGTTCTACCTCTCTCTATCCCAGACAACTTCAACAACAATGTCAAGCAAATAATATATAATCTCGGGAAATACATGCGGTAAGTGGTGTTTTTTTCCATGCGCTTAGTGTTTGTTTAATTCAACATAGAACTTATATTTTATTTTTGTTCTCTAATTCATGTTATGTAATATAATGTTTTTTTCCTTTAATCTCTTGATTGGGTTGTCATGTCACTTGTAAATGGCTGTCATCTAAAGAATTCCATAAAGAAGACATAAAGTATTGGAGGAGAGAAATTCCTAGTCTCATGTGTGAAATGCAGAAGCATCTACCTTGGGCATTTTTCAATGCACAGGAACACTACCTCATACACCAAGTTGAGGAGATTGAATTGTGTGGACCTGCACACTCAAGGTCCATGTGGATGGTTGAGGGGCACTTGAAATTTATGAAGGGTTTGGTCAGAAAATGAGCATATGCTGAGGGTTCTATGATGGAGGGATATATGGTATACCAAAACATGTTGTATATTAGTTAATATCTTCCTATATTAGCATCAAAGCTCAATTTACATTGCATTTGTGATCCGGACTCCAATAAAGATTTCGAAGGGGAGTTCCCAAAGGGGAAAGGTAGATCGAGGAAGGTGAAAGGTAATATACCACATTTGGCTGTTGATTTTTATGTATATATGTCATACATATTTTATTTTTATATTCAATATTTTTCATTAATTTAGAGTGTAATATAATTTGTTAAGTGACTATACATTTGTATTGAATTTTAATTTTATTGTCAATATCAAATAGTTGGTCGAGAGTGGGATGCAATTCATTTATACATCGCAAACAATCTTGATTGGATGAAGGTATGGATTGAACGATGTGAACAATCTGGTCATGGAATATCATGGGAAGGTGTGGCTTCATTGGTTAAAGATGCACATCGCAATGGAGATACCAATCTAACACAAAGGGAAATCGATTTAGCAAGAGGTTTAAAAGATAAGCAGGTAAGCATATTAATCAACCACACTATTTATTTTTTTGTAAAAAATATTGTCATTGTACACGTTGTTTTTTTCCCTGTATGGCATTATAAACATGCACTAGTTAATCATAAATATTGGATCATTATGTAATCTTTTCCTGTATGGCTTGTTGTAGGTAAAACACTATAAGGCTATGTGGTGCAATGGTTGTAGATATCGCATCAAAAAGTTGGATGAAACGAAGAAAACATCAGATTGTAGGATATCTTCAGTCTTTGAGGTGACCAATGTTTCTTCTAGAAGTGATAGACATCCATAACTCTCTGAAAATCGATGCTATGGGTATTTGGAAGACATTCTTCAGTGTGACTTTAACTCCTTCAAAGTATTTCCATTCGTTGTCAAATGGTACAGGTATCGATTGAATCAATGTGATCCCGATAAAACAATTATTGAACATGATAATGGATTTACCATGGTAAATACAAGGTTGTTTGAGCCAGGAACGGAGCCCTATGTTCTTCCGACCTAATGTGAACAAGTATTTTACTCAGAGGTTCCAGGTAGAGCGGGTTGGTCATTTGCTATGAGAGACGATCCAAGGGGAAGGCCGATAAAGTATAACGTAGATGAAGGTAATGAAGATGTTCTCAAATAAGAAGATGCCATTGAAGATGATCATGTTGCAGAAGAATATTTCAAAGAATTTCTTGAATCAAATGATGTATCAGACAATTTCCATGAAGATGATATCGATGATGACATGATGATTGTAACTGACATCGACGGTGATGATGATATGGCCAATCCTTACAAGTTTGAATCTGGATCATCGGATGATACAGATGATGACTCGGATGGAGAAGATGATGAATTCCATTGAAGTGTACGAGGTATGTAGTAATATATCTACTCTATATATTTTTATTTAATTTTGCGATAGAAATATTGAATTTTTTTGTCGGTACGTATAATAAATTAACTGTTTCTTAGTGAGTTTCCATTTTCCTGTATGTTATAATTAGAAACATTGGTTGTTATAGAGTATGACAAAAAACACATTTAATTTTTTTGTACATAGATATTTTTGTCGGGTTATGGGGAATTGAGAGTGATGTGAGGGGGGGGGGAGGGGCCATAAGAGCTTCCACCTTCATGTGGTTGTCCCTGTTTAGTAGAGAATATTAAATTATTCTCGAAACAGAGAGAATCTTAGTAAGGAAATGCACAGTTATCATGCTAACCCAAATGGCATGCTTGATCATGACGATCATCTTCATCGTGATCATCATCATTGTATGATATCCGACGCAGCTACCTAGAAAGACCAACGACGTTTGTCGTTGGTGGTTTGGCGACCTCATTGGATATTTCTTTTGAAGTCAGAAGTTTGATATCCGACACACCTCTTTCCGTTGTTGGTATGGTGAGGTCGTCAGATCCATCATCATCATCGATTTTCCCAAGTTGCAGTTTCCAAGTTGTTTCTCATCAAACGTTGATTTTTTTTAAATATGTGTTGGCTTGTACTGAAATTTGGCATGGTTAGACTAAACACATGCATTGATGTTGTGGGATGGTTTCTGGACTTAAACATGATTGACACTAACCATTGGAGCATCAAAAACCCTACGTATAGATTAATTAATGTGCTACATGGGGCCAAGGTTGAATTTTTTTAAATATGCGCTGGCTTGGAATAAAATTTGGCATAGTTAGACTAGACACATGCATTAATAACGTGGGAGGGTTTCCAGACTCAAACATGATTAACACTAACCATTGGAGTATAAAAAACCCTACCTATAGAATAATTAATGTGGTACATGGGGCCAACGTTGAATTGTTTTAAATATGTGCTGGCTTGGACTGCAATTTGGCATGGTTAGACTAGACGCATGCATTGACATTGTGGGAGGGTTTCAAGACTCAAACATCATCATCATCATCGTCGTCGTCGTCATTGTCATCACCCTCTTCCTCATCAACATCTTCATCATCATCATCTTCTTCATCTTCATCGACATCTTCATCATCTTGATCATCATCGCCATCATCGCCATCATCATCATCATCATCAACATCATCGTCATCATTTGTCATCAATTTTCATCATCAACTTGATCATCATCATCATCATCATCAACAACAACAACATTGTCATCATCATTTGTCATCGTTGTCATCGTCATCACGAAACAGTTAAAATCGATGTTTTCGTGGATATATAACTCAAAAAAACATTAAAAAAACATCCTCCATACCAAGCACATTAGGAATGCTAGCATCGTAGGGGGCTGGGCATCAAATTTTGTTGTTCAACACTTGTCGCGAAAACATACATGTATGGGATGTAGGGGAAATGGAATTAGGCCTAATTCAACTAGAGCCTTATGACTCGCTGCATGTTTGAGTCTCGACAGTCCATGTTTTAAATTGAACCATAACAACAAAGGAAATTAGTTAATGGCTTGATTTGCGAAAGTTCTAGATACATGAGTAATTAAGAGCTCAAGGCTATAGAATTTGTTGTGTTTTTTACCAATCCATGATTCGTTGAATTCATAGTCACGACTCCTTTATATATATATTTTAGTTTTAGTTTTAGTTTTGCATTTTTTTAAAGTTTTGTAGTTTTTTTTAATATTTTGTTATATATTTTATATATTATTAATATATATATTTTGTTATATATTTTATATATAGTTTATAGTTTTTTTTTTAAAGTTTTGTAGTTTTTATTTTATGTTTTATATTAATATATGGTTTATATATATAATATTTATAGTTTTTTTTTTTTTAAGTTTTGTAGTTTAATTTATGTTTTATATTAATATATAGTATATATATAATATTAATATATATAAATATTATATATATAATATATAATATATATAAATATAATATATATAATATATAATATATATATTATTAATATTATATATATATATAATATAAAAAAACTACAATATAACATTAAAAAACTTAAAAAACAAAACAAAACAAAAACTAATTTACCTGCTCATGCCCGAACTTTGCTCCCTCTCGCGCTCGAACCATTAGACCCACGCGAACCATTACAGTGAAATATCCCTGCCACCGGCAAAGCACATTTTCACCTACGGCCTTGATCCATTTATCCATAGCTCACAGAAGAGGGCAATGAGGTCACAGAGGTGGCAAAGGAGCTCACGGAGGTTGCAGAGGAGGTTGCGGAAACCACAGTGGAGGTCGAGGAGGTTGAGGAGGTGAAGGTGGTTGAGGAGGACGAAGAGGAGTTCGAGGAGGTGAATGTGGTTGAGGAGGTCGAGGAGGGAAGCGGAGGTCGAGGAGGTTGAGGAGGTCACAAACAAGGTCAAGGAGGTCGTTGAGAATCCATAGAAGCTACAATGCCTCCCAAATCGGTAAGAATCCAATTTTATTTACCATTTTCTATTCTATAGAGTTTGGTTGGATGCCAATTTTGTGAAAATGTAAGAAAATATGCCCAAGGAAAGTTTACACACTTGAACCTCTCGAAATTCCTCTTGGGCTCCCAACTAGCTAAAACTTGCCCGATCACTTGGTTTTTAGGAGGCCCTAAAATGCCATAAGGAGGAAAATATCATGCTGCTACATCAGTAAATAATTGTAGCTACATCTCATGAGGCCCTAAAATGCCATAATTCCAGTCGTAAGCCTCAATTCAATGCAAGCTCCCCTACTAGGATTATTGGATAGGCCTTTTTGGTAATATGCCAATTGGTGTCAAAAAATGGTCTGGGTCGATAAGCCGTCAAAGAGTAGGGTCACTAGGAATCCAGGATGGGTACCTGGTGTCACGGTTATTATTTTAGTTTGTCAATAGAGGAAAAGGGGATTGAAAGACTAGGGAAAAGGGGGAAATGATCTTTCCTTTCTCACTATTTCCCTCCTTTCCTGCTAAGCTCACTATGTAAACTGCGTTCTCCTTCCGAATCTCACTACGTAAACTTTGTTCGCTAGCTTGGTATTGGTTTCTTTGTATTTCTTTAAGGTTTCTGTCTGCATTGACTAGGATCAGTTCTTCAATGTTCTTCTTTTTAGCTCCCTATATTTATTTTTCAATAGAAAATATAGTTAAATATTTAAACTGTAACTATAGTTATGATCAAGAGACCATGCAACCAATGAAACCATAAGACCATCATTTGAGAACCAAGAGCCTATCATCCATTTTATGCTTGATATAAAGAGTTGTGCTATCATTGAGATAACTATACCAGGTTTTGAAGGGAATAACTCCTGGAACTAAACTTAAGATAACTCATATATTACATAGGTATATCCATTAATTGTTACTGTTCCCAAGGATTATTTCAATGCCACCCTAGGAGTCACCTAGGCTACTGCCAAGTGCTCATATTTCATGTGGCATTTAAAAATTGGTGAAAAGTGAAATATATAATTTTCCTTTCATACAAGTTGTGCCATTCCTCTCTATCTGGTTTGAGTGTTCGCTAGAGCTTAACTACCCCAATTCATTAATGGAAAGCATATAGTCATCCCCAAGGGATTTTTATGAACACCCACACATAGTCATAATGCTTGGGATGCCAAAAATTATAATATTGTACATTGAGGATATATCCACCTTCTCACTCTTCACATGCTCATTGTGATCTAAAACTCAAACAAACACTCACTTTCTCTTGAATTTTTGAACAATGTCTCATGTTCTATTGTATTGAGAATTTCATAGTCTCATGTTATGTAACACACATCTTCCCCACCTTAAAGAGTAACTCATGTTGGATATGGTGATAATTGCCATTTTCTCCATCTGCCACTTTGTGATGACCTTGTAGTTGTTGATACACCCCTTTGAAGTCTTCATCTTCAACATTTTCTTCTTTGTATGCCTCATGGGTAAGTGGATCTTCTCAAGGTTGTTACCTTTGGTGTTACTGGTCTTGATAAGAAATCGACCAACTTGTTGGTAGTGACATTCTTTTATATAATCACCATATAAAATTATAATTGTAGATATCACATCAATCCCTTACTTTCTATAATTTACTCTCATTTTGTAGTTATTCAAGACTAGGTTGGTGGAAAAATAGGTAATGGTCTCCTTACCCAATAAATAGTGCATCTACTTTTTCATTGTCTACACTAGGGCATATAGTTCGTTGTCATAGCAAGGGTATTTCAGTGCCACTTTATCATATAATATGGCGCTTCCTATGTTACAAACATAAAAAAAAAAACTAAAAAAAACAATAACTGGTTTGTAGGAATGCATTGAAGAACCAATGCTCCCTTGTGGACCTTATTTATAATGAATTTGTAATTGATATCAATATGATTGGATAGATCATGAAATGCCTGATTCTTAGATATTTTGATACAACCTTGATTGTCATAGTAACTCATTGTAGTGCTCACAGAAGTTGCAGCAGGACCTGAGCAACAATAGGGTTTTTGCCTTGTAGAATGTGTAGCACTTCTCTCCTACACATCCAAGTCACCTTCATCCCATTGGATTTCCTCAAAATATTCAATCTCAATAGGATGATTTTTAGGAAGATGAGTAAAATCCCCACCCAATCCAGAAAATTCAATACAATGTGAATATGCTTTTAGAAATAATCCTATAGGAAAAATTTGCTTCCCCCCCCCAGTAGAAGAAATCCCATTCCATTGTATGATTTCTATCTTGGCCCCTTCATTAATTCAAATGCATCATCCATACCAAAACCCTCAGACAAAAAAAACAGTAGTATTGTGTATGCAAAAAAAAGAATGGAGTTATTTGAAAGACTAGGTGGAGACTAGTTAGCACTTCCTTAGTTCTTATTGCTTCTTCCACTTGGAGTCTTAAGTCAACAATAGTTTTTATGGCCTTTTCATGCTCTTCATGTTTCTCTTTCTTAAATTATTCTAGTATTTTTGCTGCAATGCATTCTTCCCTTTGGATTTCTTCAATTCCTCTAGAGCATACATGCATAAGCAAAATCCAAGTTTCCGTCGAGGTGGCTTGAAGATGAGAATTGCCAGAAAGTGGCCCTAGGGTGCAAAGTAACGAAACATTTGACGGATTGGCAACGTATATATATAAAAGGAACATAATTATAAAGGCCTAAAATTGCGGTTGGTGCCATTGCGGTCAAAGTTAAATCAAATTTTAAGCCGCCTCGATGAAAAACAGAACTTGGATTTTGCTTACCCATTTTTGTTGTTATGGTTTTGGAAATATTTCAGGCTATTATGGTTTGTTTTAAAGTCTTCATCTTCTTAAAATTGGATTTCATTGTATCATTCCATTGAAAGGAATCCTTTTCATCGTATCATTTCATCTTTGATCATTATTATTTAAATGTGATCATTATCATCAACACCTGCTCTGCTATTCCCATAGCTTCCAAATTTGCATAATGTTCTCATTGATACACAGTTCTCTAAACTTCCTTGTTCTGCTCTTGAGTTTTGCTCACCTAATTTCCAGTACTTGTAACAAAATTCACATGTCTAAATTCCATGTTCAGCCATCCCATATGCATATACTTTCTCTTCAATGTTTTTTTCAACAGACTCTTTATACTTTCAAAACCTTTCAAGACATAGAGGTGTCTTACACTTATCGAGGCTCTCAAAACATAGTCTTTCTCTATGTTTTAGGTCTTGCTACATATATCAAACTTAGACCATCATTTTCCACTTTGTGAGATATTAAGGACTTCAAGTGAATACATAAGGGTCATCCAACAATACTACAATTTCAAGACCGTGAGATTTTATTGCTTCAACATTGTCCTTCAATACTGGTCTTTTAGTGATGCAAAAATGCTCAGCTTAATGTCCAAGTTCTGATTTTGAGGATAAAGAACTTATAATTCTTTACTAATTCATCCACATACTTCCCCTAACACATACATATTTTTCAAACTATTTCTTAAATCAGGCTGAATTCCAATTTTTGCACTTCTTTAAGCATGCTCCAACTGTTGTTTCTAAACATGTCAAGCTCCACTTATCAACTTGCATATTTTTTAGCCTAAATGTAACACCTCACACTTTCCAAACTTCATCTCTGTATTGCATTAGCTTTTAACCAATCTTGGTACTCCTTCTGAAGTTGAACTGGTGTTATCTGCTTGCCTTCTCTTTTTATATACATATTGCAGAGTCACTGTTATCAGGTTTGCATCCTAGGTTCTTCAATACAAGAGTAGATGGATGCTTCATACCAATTGTTAAAGTATGATCCTAGGACCTGTTTGGAGTGACCATCAAATACCTTTGAGTCCATCCTCCAACTCCATGGACTCATGGTGTGCCAAGGTCTTTTAAAAAAAAGATTGCTCAACTTCTGATTTTTTGATCTTTTACCATCAAGTTTTTCTTATGTAAAGTTGTCGGCTATCATAATATTATTTGTAAAACAAATTGTCATCACCACCAGGCTCCCCTTATTTGATATGCTAAATCAAATTCATCAAGGTTAGTAAATTCATAAAAGGTAAGCATGCATCATCATACTTCAGACTTCAAACAAACCATCATGACTTGGATTGTGGCAATTTTAGTCTTCGACTAGGGTAGTACTGTAGCAGCTTTAACACTTAGAATATAGTAGCTTCAAATTTTGACTGTGGTGGCTTTGGATTGTGGGAGGATATTATTATCAAGCATACCTTAAACTATTTATTGGATCCATTTGTTGAGTACCTGCTGTTATCCTTCAAATATGTGCTTCAAGAACCAAAGAATTTGAATGCTTCCTTGTACTCTTTTTAGTGTCCCGAGTTCAGTCTAGATTGAAACTTGGTTTTTATTTTTCTTTAAACTTGCTTTTGGACTTTAAACTTAAACAGTAGATGGGTTTTGTGATTTTTTTCTAGTTTCTATGACTTGTAGCATGGAGACTTTGTGCCTAAAGTGATCCAGTTGTCAAATCTGCAACAACCTTTTCTTCAATGTTGTAGTGCTCTGGTTTTTACAGCAGAGCACTGTGTAAAATTTCAGGTTTAATTTTCTACCTTTTAAACTTTCTCAGTTTAAGGAAGTGAATATCTAAGAATTCTTATGTGCCGAAGTAATATTTAGTGTACTGTGGTGATTTTACTAACCTTACATTCGAAATTCGAAATTTGAAATGAACAAACATATCGTTATTTTCTTTTCAACAGCATAAGAATAGGTTTCACAACTTAGTAAATCAGTAAATAGCAGTAAATCAGTAAATAGTAAGTTTGCATGTTTACAGTAAGATTTAGCATAATAGTAAATAACGGAAATTACCTGATGCTGATGCTAACCGTAAGTTGTAGCAGGTTGTGTAATCCCCTTAGACAGCCAAACTGAAGTGTCCACCCTACCGACCAGCTATAATCTTGCTGGCCCTTGGAAATCAAAGGATTTCCAAGCCCCCGAGCCCACAAATCTGATAATCCCGAGAGCAGTCTTTCCTTCTGTTCTCAAAATATTTCTGTTCGCCAAACTTTCTGCCCTCCCAACTTCTGTTCTCCAAACTTCTTTTCTTCCCCCAATCAAAAAAACCTCCCCCACCTTCAACCTTCTCCCCCTCTATATACATGTCCATCCTCGAGAAGACCTTGGGCTTACTCCACCGCCCCAAACTCCCCCTCTCGAGCCCCTCAAACCTTTACTCCTTTCCCTAGTTCATTCATCCACGTCTCATTATAGAAATGTATAATTAATTACTCTTATGGAAAAATTCACTTGGTTTTTGGATTGACGGTCGTAATTATTTATTACGGTGGGAATTATCACCCCAAGGTTATCCATTCGGGACAGTTTCATTAAATACCAGTCTATCCGCCGCCCTTGATATTTTAATGTTATTAATGTAATTAATAAAATATTATATAATTAGTTGTCCCTTGTCAACTTGGACATGATGTGTCTTAATGATCCACCTTATCCGTCGAGGCTACTTTAGCTTGAGGTTTAAATTCCAAGATTAACATTGAATAATTAAATATCCATTTCCATCACATCACGGTTATTCCAAAAAGGATTATCTTGTTATGGCTAACTTTGAAATGGAATTAATCACGTAATATTAATTTATAAATCAATATTTTAAATCTTACTCATATTGCATTTGTTACGATAGGGATATAAATGTTGTTGGAATATCATTTATTAATTAATAATAATAATTAAATCACCCCTTGACAATAATTAAAGGTGAATCGATCATAGTATTCTTAATTATTTGTTTATCACATGGGTACCCTATCATCAACATAGCATCCTTGTTATTATAAACAAAGCACTTGTGAGGGCTTAAACAATTTTACTAATTAATTAGACACTATCATTACCCTATTCACAACAGTTCTTCTATGACAATGTTAACTGACGATACTTGTCTTAGTTTATTATTACAATGTTTTCATATAATTACTAATTCACTTATTTACATATTGACAACCTAACCATTCATTACCTAAGTTGATTGATGTATCCTTAACTGAGTTATCTATGACATTTATACTACTATTCGAGCATGACAAGTATGTTATACACCAGTAATATTGTACACGTACAAGGTGTGCATGCATGGCCAGTGTATGCACATGTCGGACATGTACTATAAACAAACCCCATTCCGCCTATGCATACTTGCTAACTAACAATAGTATCTACCCCCATGCAGAAGAGCAAGCATAATCTATAGTATAATTACTTTAACATCCTCGGTTATTTAACAGTTAACCCTTTACGATTTAACATCATTGTCTTTATGTTTACATTAGTTTAATCAATCAAGTACAGGAAGGGTGCCTACTTCCACTAACTCGGAATCAAGGAATACTAAACCCCCCCAACAGTACTAACTAACACATCCTCCCATCATAACCTACGTCCAGCATCCTCCCTATCCTCCCTCTGCTAGTACAACAGTGGGTGTCGGACTCACCGATCTGACCACATAGAACTTGAGAGCGATAGCGTCGGCTGAACAGCGGACCTATCCTCCCCTAGCAGGCATCCGACAATCGTCATCACAACAACATGGGGAGCGTGTCTCAGCACGGCCCTCCCACGACCTCGGGTCTCATGGAAACATAGGGTGGGAAACACATCCATCCCTCTCAACATACTGGGCCTACGCCCTTATCAACTCATACTTGCTGCTATCGGGATTATCAGTTTGTGTTATCGTATCCTCATTTTGGCTGCTAAGGTTTGTTGTATGAACATGTTTTTCCTTTCCAATGTATATCAGATCAAGTAACTGGCTATCCCATAGCCCTTGTGTCCTGTAGGTTAGTGTTTTGCAAAATACAATTTATAGAAAGCATTTTCCATTGATCGCCAATTGATCCATTTTATCATTTCATTTCATGTAACCTTTTTGCTCATCATAGATACATATAACATTTCAATAATTCATATAAGAAGATGGTATCCACGTACCGAATCATATATTTCACATTTCATTAAGGAAAACATATAAACATATACTGCAATCGTAAAATAAGGAAATCATATGATAATCATAACATCATAACTGCATAACATAGTAACATCATAATCATGGCGAAATCCTAAGACAGAGTAACATCATATAATGAGGTCCAATATAGTTTACTCAGTCGAGCTGAGTTTGACAAAATATATAAGAAGTAAAGTATGGTGTGTCTAACTAATGAATATGCCGAATCAAAATATGGGCATTACATACACCCACCCTTCGGGAAACTTCGTCCCGAAGTTATGGTCAAAATAGTGAGGGAAAATCTCGACGCATGGTCTCTGCGTCCTCCCAGGTAGCAGACCCGGGGCTATACTTGTCCCATTGGACCTTAACTTGGTCCACATGGCGACTACGGAGCTGTCGAACCCTACGATCAAGTATACGTAATGGTTCGACCCTGAAGGTTCCCTCGTCCGAGACCTGCAATTCCTTCCAATGAATTTTGTGAGTCTCATCAGCTATGTAATGTCGTAATACAGAAACATGAAATACATTATGAGTTTTATGCAAGTGGGGTGGCAGCGCGAGACGATAAGCAACTGGTCCGATTTTCTCAAGAATTTCAAATGGACCTATAAAGCGAGGTGACAACTTGGTACCCTTCCCAAACCGAATGGTACTTTTATTTGGTCTGATGCGAATAAATACACGATCCCCTACTCCATAAGTTCTATCTGATCTGTGTGCATCAGCGTAACTCTTTTGCCTATCCTGTGCTTCCTTCAGCCGCTGCCTAATCTGTATCACTTGCTCCTCCATTTCCTGAATTAATTCAGGCCCAATTAAAACTCGATCCTCTAACCTGTCCCAACTGAGTGGTGTCCTGCACGGCCTCCCATACAATGCCTGATATGGTGGCATACCAATGGAGCTGTGATGACTATTGTTGTATGCAAACTCCACTAAAGGAAGATATCTCTCCCACTGTGTCTGCTGATCCATAACATACATCCTAAGCATGTCCTCCATCACTTGATTCACCCTCTCAGTCTGTCCATCTGTCTCGGGGTGATAAGCTGAGCTTAAGTTCAACTATGTCCCTAATGCTGACTGCATGCTTGTCCAAAATCTGGAGGTGAACTTAGGGTCTCTGTCAGAGATTATCTTTTTAGGAACTCCATGAAGACGTACAATCTCATTTATGAATACCCTTGCCACATCTGTCACATCATAGGTGTCTCTGACTGGAATGAAGTGAGCACTTTTGGTCAGTTTGTCAACTACCACCAAAATAGCATTATGTCTCAGAGATGTGAGTGGTAATCCTACAACGAAGTCCATGGAAATGACTTCCCATTTAGTCATAGGAATATCATGCGGTTGTAGGAGACCGGCCGGATGACGATGATCTGCCTTCACTTGTTGACACTCAAGGCACTTCGAAACAAAATCCACTACATCCATCTTCATACCTGGCCAAAAGAAGAGTTGCTTCATGTCAGCATACATCTTCTTCACTCCCGGGTGGGCACAGTAATGTGATCTATGGGCCTCTCTAAGGATTGTTTTCCTGATATCACCTTCCTTAGGAACATACATCCTTCCCTGATACCGCAACAATCCATCTTCCTCAAGATGGTACCCATCATACTTCAATTCCTGTTCCTTTCCATTCTGAATAGCTGAGGTTACTTTTAGATACCAACTATCGCCCAATAGTTGTCCTAGTACCCTTTCCCTCAAGTCAACCTTCAAGGGAATTAAGGAGAAAAGTCTCGGCCTTCGGCTTAGAGCGTCTGCCACCACATTCTCCTTTCCTTTGATGTAAGAGATACCAAAGTCATACTCACTCATGAACTCACTCCATCGCCTTTGCCTAGCATTCAAATCCCTTTGGGTAAATATGTACTGCAAGCTCTGATGGTCTGTTTTAAGGGTGAAGCTTCTACCAACTAGGTAGTGCCTCCATAATTTTAGCGCCAACATTACTGCTGCCAATTCTAGATCATGCGTGGCATACTGCTCCTCATGAGGTTTCAACTTTCGAGATGCATAAGCTATTACCCCACCTTCCTGCATCAACACCGCTCCTAATCCTTGCTTCGAGGCGTCGGTGCATACCATGAAATCTTTATCCATGTATGGTACCCGCAAGATCGGTGCACTTGTCAACAATCTTTTTAACTCTGTAAAAGCGGCATCGCATTCATCGGTCCATTCATACCGGATTCCCTTGCGTTGCAAGGTGGTAATAGGTTTTGCAATTTTAGAAAATCCTTCCACAAACCTCCGGTAATAGCCTGCTAACCCCATGAAGCTGCGCACCTCATGAGCATTCCTTGGAATTGGCCAATCTTCAATCGCCTTTACCTTTTCCGGGTCTACAGAGATCCCTTCACCTGAGATGATGTGCCCCAAGTAGTGAATCTCTTTTTGGAAGAAGGAACACTTTGACAATTTACCATAAAGCTTATGTTCCCTTAAGCATGTCAAGACTAACCGCAAGTGTTCCTCGTGCTCCTTCTCATTCTTAGAATAGATAAGAATATCATCTAAGAAGACCTGAACAAAGCGGTCCAAGTATTTTCGGAAGACACCATTCATGAGGCTCATGAATACAGCTGGAGCATTGGTCAAACCAAATGGTACCACTACAAACTCGTAATGTCCAAATCGAGTTCGAAAGGCAGTCTTAGGAATGTCGCCTTCCTTGATCCTCAACTGGTGATACCCTGATCGTAAATCAATTTTTGAGAAGACTGACGCACCTTTCATTTGATCAAAGAGGTCATCGATTCTTGGTATGGGATACCTGTTCTTCACGGTGGCCTTGTTCAAATCTCTGTAATCTATGCACAGTCGCAGAGATCCATCCTTCTTCTTAACGAAGATCACTGGTGCTCCCCACGGTGAGATACTGGGTCTAATCAGTCCCAAATCTAGCAACTCTTTTAACTGGATTTGTAACTCACGGAGCTCTGGAGTTGTCATTCTATAAGGAGTTTTTGAGATAGGTTCTGCACCAGGTTTTAGTTCGATTGTGAAATCGAGCTCTCTTTCTGGAGGTAGTCCTGGTAATTCCTTCGGAAAGACATCCTTGAACTCAGAAAGTACTGGGTAAGAATCCAAGGAAGGTCCTTTACTATCGCTCACGGCCTCCACTATGAACAACTGGCATCCTTGTCTTAGGCACCGCTTAGCTTTCACCATAGAGATGAAACGAAGGGATACCTTCCTCTTCAAGCCTTGGATTTGAATTGTCCTTCCCTCGTCATCGAGGCACAACACCTTCTTTGCATAGCAGTCTATGAAAGCTCTATGGTCTTCTAACCAATCCATGCCAATAATGAGGTCATAAGTCCCCAAATTGGTGACATAAGCATCCAACTCAGTGGTGCAAACTCCTAAGTCAACCCCACAACCTCTCACTTTAAGACCTACTGGTTGCTTAGTTCCTGAAGCCATTTCGACCAGTTTGAAATCATCATGCTCGTAGGCTGCCAACCCACATTTATCTAATGCAAATGGTGAAATAAAACTGTCAGTTGCTCCTGGATCAAACAAAATTTTAAGTTTGACATTGTTTACATTACCAGTGGATTCTACTACGGTAGACTGATGTTCTGCCTGGTGGTTATGCACCGCTGCATGAATCTGATGACTGTTACCCGAACTGTCCATGGGTGCCTTTCCTTCCCTGTGCCTGCTGCTTGACTGACCCTTGGGACAGTCTCGCTGGAAATGAGGACCTCTGCATCCCCAACAAGAGAGATTGGGAGGGGCTTGCCTGTTGCTCGAAGGAATCCTCTGAGATGAGTTCCTTCCCCTGGTTCCTCTAAAACCCCTTGCCCCTCTATAGGAACTTCCCTGTGTACGTCCCTGGCTTTGGTGGGTTGCGGACGATGCCTGCGAGATTGAGTTAACTGAAGTATTACCCCTCGGTGTGAACCGGTTACCATAAGGAGGAGGTCTAGACTGTCCTCCCCTGAAGTAAGGACGTGATGCCTTCCCTGAAACATACTGATTGGTTCCTGTCAACTTACTGCCCCCTTTTCCATCTGACATATCAGCTGCATACCGAGCATACTCAACTGCCATGGCAACTGAAGTTGGCTTCCACATCCGCACAGCAGCTCTAATCTTGTAGTTAAGTCCATACACAAAACGCTCTACCTGACAATCATCTGCATCTAGGTAAGGAACATATTTTACCAGTTCCATAAATCGAGATTCATACTCCTCCACTGTCTTGTCTCCCTGTACTAAGGCATGGAGTGCACCTGCCTGTTCTTCCTTGTAATAATTTGGCAAATACTTCATGTGGAACCTCTCCTCGAACAGTTCCCAAGAAGTTGTAAGAGGAGTAAGGTGCAACTGCTTCTCGAGGTCTGACCACCAATTCAAAGCATCACCTTTAAGCTGAAAGACGGCCATCCTAGCCTTGGAACTAGATGTGTACTCATTCAATGCGAAGCATCTCTTCATGCCTTCCAGCCATGCCTCTGCATGCTTACCGGGTCGTCCTCCTGAAAACTCTGGAACTTTTATCTTTTGTAACTCCCTCGATATGTCCTGAAGCGGTTCCAGTCTTGGGCCATGTGCCCTTTCAGAGTTCTCTCGACTCACTTGAGTGGTTTCCACCTCGGCGGCCCTTTCCGACTGTTTGTTCATCGTGGTCATAATAGCCTCCAATGACCTCATTATGATCTGCATTTCTGGTGTTGAGGTTGGTGGTGGCGGTGTTGGCGGTGGCGGAGGTGGTGGTGACGGTGGTCGACCTTGACCCCGACCTCGACCTCTGCGTGTTGTTACCATGATAGTTCCTGAGTTTATTGAAAATAAAATCATGTCCTTAGTTGTTCAATCAAATACACGCGGAACTAAAATGTAGGTATTCATACACTTATACTTATGCATAAGAAATAACTTGCATCATGAGATAACAGATTGTCAGGATTAGCGCAGTAAAATCTATAGTCGTTTTTATTAAACAATCTTGTCATGGTGTTCAGCTCGTCGTGCTGGTCTTAATGGTGTCTTGTTTTTGACTTTTCGGGTCTCTTTCATCCCTTCGACTAGGAGTTGAAATCTCGGCAGAATTTTTAATATTAAATTTTAATTCTTAACAAAACTTAGGTTATACACTATATAAATGTATACCAAATTTAATTAAATTAAATAAAATGGTGCTAACCCTATACAAATATATATATGAAATTAAATTTAAATAAAGCAACGCTAACACTATATAAACGTATACAAAATTTAATTAATTTTTAAATAAATGATACTAACACTATATAATTATATATACGAAATTAAATTTAAATAAAGCAATGCTAACATTATATAACGTATACAAAATTTAATTAATTTTTAAATAAAATGATACTAACACTTTATAAATATATATATATGAAATTAGCCAAAACTTAGGTTATAACATTAAAACTAAATTAAAATAAAATAAATAAAAATAAACAAGGAAAATTTACTCGACCGCTTAGCCCTTTTCACCCGACTCTCGGCTAAGCAAAAGGTATGGCCACGCGGCTCTTCGTGTCAGTTCACCGCCATGCAAGAGCAAGTCCGCATGAAGGACACGCGGTCTCTCCAAGCAGCCCACCGCCCTCGGAAAGTGGGGGAAACCCTAAATAGGGTCAATCCCCAAGACGCGGCCATTTTCACCCTCCCTCCTGGAGTTTTAGCTCTGCAACTCACCTTTCCTTTCTGGTGTTTTATGGCTATTGTAGGGTGTTTATCTGATTACTGTAGAGTTTTTCATATTCTCAGTGCTTTATTGTATTTCAATTTCTTGCAGTCCACGGAAATCAAACGTGGGTGGTGGATATGGGGATTTTCAGCCTCTTACGCCTTCCCTGAGCCCGGGTTCTCAGAACAGCTCGGCTCGATGTGATATGAATCATATATGTACCGTTTCTAGCTTAACGCTTAATGGGATTTAGCTTGCAATAATATGTTGGCTTGACACGTATATTGAAGCCTCAATACCTGGAAGTTGGGTGTTGCTACGGTGCCCAATAATTTTATAACTAACAAAGAAGGAGATGCTCTCGGCCTTGGTGCTTGGAGGATGAGTAATGCGTGGCTGCAAGTCGTGGAACTTGGCCTTCTGGCTTGGGCGCTTGGACTGTAGGCTTCTGCGTGGCCGTAGGTCAATGAATTTGGACCTTCTGGTTTGGGCGCTTGGACTGTGCTCAATGCGCGATAGTGGGTTGTATTGATATTGATATGTATACTGCCGACGAACCTAAATTCGCCATTAACCCCACTTTTCATTCGAACTACACATCTTCTCGAGGGTTGATTGAACGTGAAGGCATCTGTGGCTTCCCCGCTGTAATCGATCTGAGGCAATGGCAATGGTGAACTTGAAGTGGGTGCTTTTTCTGTTCCTCCTTACTAGCACATGCTCAGTCAGGGCTCAGTCAGGGATGATGTTATAAACCTAACGGGCGACACATTCACTGATAAGATAAAAGAGAAGGATACCCTCTGGTTTGTCAAATTCTGCGTTCCTTGGTGCAAGCACTGTAAGAGAATAGGTACTTTGTGGGAAGATTTAGGGAAGGTTGTTGAATTGGAGCTTGGATGGCTGGAATAAGAATGGCAATGTGCGCTCGAGGTAATAAAAATGAAAATGCATAGTGCGCTCGCTGGTTCTCAAGCTTCTTTGGTGACGACGGGTGTTATGGTTGTTGAATTGAAGGAACACGTGTGGTCCCGTGGTGAAATCGTTGGAGTGGTTTCGATCGCGATCCTATGGAAGAAAGCCGGGGGAAATGGACACACCCTTTTTTTTTTCAGAAAATCTCTGCGCAGAATGGAGGATCATGGAGGATCAGCGACAGGAAAATTCGTACTAAAGAAGAGTGATGCGTTTTTGCACGGTACTGGTGTATCTTACATTGTTAGTAAAAGCTAGAGAGTGCTGCATTTTGGCATCTAGCTGCTACGAGGGAGATGGAATATGAAGTCGGTCCTTGCGTTGCTACTGTCGGGGTTGAAGCGATTGAACTACCTCGAAGGAAATAGTATCCAGTAGCTTTTCTTTTGGAACGTTGTCCCACAACTTGAATGGATCTTCGGCAATTTATTTCTATATCGAAAATGGAGATGCGCCCTGCAAATAAACGGATTGGTACAAACAGTAAGTGCTTCTAAGTACCAATATATGCTTTGTTTCCAATCAGCTGGATATTTCTTTGTGGTTTTAGTTGTAGAAGATATTTTCGTTTTTGTGAAATAATTCTCTGTACCTTCTGATTTGATTAGTGTTTAAATATGGTATTAGATAAAGTCCTGTCCTGTTTATGTTTATAGGTTTAATACACGAGTCGACGGGAAGGGACAACTCTTAGCTAGCCTGATCCCCTGTGTTCTCTTTTGTTTTTTTTTTTTTATCTTAAATGATTAGCCCTGCTGCGATTGTAGGAGAAATGGGGCAACTCTGCATTTGAGATAACAAATCTTTTATTCCTGGATAATCCATATTGATGAGTTAAGAATGATCCAGTAGGAATGAAACGTTTATTTTTTTTTTATTTATTTATTTATATTTTTTTTTTGTTTACCGGATCTCTAACAATGTTTGGAATTTCAAGGGCAGAATCCACTAATTATTATATTTAAATTCACTTGCTATAGTAAAAATTAAAGCCTCTGGTTCTATGCTGCCTTAAATTTTTATTACACAGTTCTGAAGATGAAATTTTAATATTGCTGCTGTTATAGACCTTTTGTTTGGTGAACTATTGTTGGAAACATAATTACAAGCCTGTTTCAACATAGTCCCTTCTTGGGATAAATTCCGAGCCTTCAACCTTGTACATGGAATTTAATCCAAACGTTTGCGTTAGCTTTTCTAAAGGGACTTCTAAAAAAAAATGTCTACTAAAGCTTGCTTTTTCAGACTCAATCTCCCTCATGAATCATTTATGGTTGATAAAAACACCTATTGGGCTGTTTGGTATATCATACTTGATCCCCTTTTACATGCAGCCAAATCAAAAGACCACTGAAATACATCCAATACATCAATAGCTGTACATAAAAGTTATACATATATCCGAGCCTGAACTCGATTCTTGTTTAAAGGTTTAGTTTATCTATAAGTTTAGATAAATCGCCTGGTAGGCTTAGTTTAGTTGTGTTTGTGTTGTAAACCATTTTCTTTAGTTGTTTTTTTTTTTCTTTCACTATTATATATATATACATATTGTGTTAGAACTCTCTTGGTATATGCTTTATATATATAAAAAAAATAAAAAAAAACTAATTATATTTTTTTTTTGTTTTCTATGCGTGCAGGTAGCTTCCTGCTGCTCGCAACCATTGGGAAGAAGGATTTTGTGTAACTCTCCGTGTGTGTCTTGCACGTAATTTTTTTTTTTGTTTTTGCTAAGTTCGGCAAGAGCTCGAATCTAGGTAACTAATTGAATTTTCTAGTGTAGATCCAATCTCTTAGACTAGTTTTTTTTTGAGTAGGCCCTAAAGGTCTGAGTTTCCGAGCCTGGCGCTCTGATACCATCTGTAGTGCTCTGGTTTTTACAGCAGAGCACTGTGTAAAATTTCAGGTTTAATTTTCTACCTTTTAAACTTTCTCAGTTTAAGGAAGTGAATATCTAAGAATTCTTATGTGCCGAAGTAATATTTAGTGTACTGTGGTGATTTTACTAACCTTACATTCGAAATTCGAAATTTGAAATGAACAAACATATCGTTATTTTCTTTTCAACAGCATAAGAATAGGTTTCACAACTTAGTAAATCAGTAAATAGCAGTAAATCAGTAAATAGTAAGTTTGCATGTTTACAGTAAGATTTAGCATAATAGTAAATAACGGAAATTACCTGATGCTGATGCTAACCGTAAGTTGTAGCAGGTTGTGTAATCCCCTTAGACAGCCAAACTGAAGTGTCCACCCTACCGACCAGCTATAATCTTGCTGGCCCTTGGAAATCAAAGGATTTCCAAGCCCCCGAGCCCACAAATCTGATAATCCCGAGAGCAGTCTTTCCTTCTGTTCTCAAAATCTTTCTGTTCGCCAAACTTTCTGCCCTCCCAACTTCTGTTCTCCAAACTTCTTTTCTTCCCCCAATCAAAAAAACCTCCCCCACCTTCAACCTTCTCCCCCTCTATATACATGTCCATCCTCGAGAAGACCTTGGGCTTACTCCACCGCCCCAAACTCCCCCTCTCGAGCCCCTCAAACCTTTACTCCTTTCCCTAGTTCATTCATCCACGTCTCATTATAGAAATGTATAATTAATTACTCTTATGGAAAAATTCACTTGGTTTTTGGATTGACGGTCGTAATTATTTATTACGGTGGGAATTATCACCCCAAGGTTATCCATTCGGGACAGTTTCATTAAATACCAGTCTATCCGCCGCCCTTGATATTTTAATGTTATTAATGTAATTAATAAAATATTATATAATTAGTTGTCCCTTGTCAACTTGGACATGATGTGTCTTAATGATCCACCTTATCCGTCGAGGCTACTTTAGCTTGAGGTTTAAATTCCAAGATTAACATTGAATAATTAAATATCCATTTCCATCACATCACGGTTATTCCAAAAAGGATTATCTTGTTATGGCTAACTTTGAAATGGAATTAATCACGTAATATTAATTTATAAATCAATATTTTAAATCTTACTCATATTGCATTTGTTACGATAGGGATATAAATGTTGTTGGAATATCATTTATTAATTAATAATAATAATTAAATCACCCCTTGACAATAATTAAAGGTGAATCGATCATAGTATTCTTAATTATTTGTTTATCACATGGGTACCCTATCATCAACATAGCATCCTTGTTATTATAAACAAAGCACTTGTGAGGGCTTAAACAATTTTACTAATTAATTAGACACTATCATTACCCTATTCACAACAGTTCTTCTATGACAATGTTAACTGACGATACTTGTCTTAGTTTATTATTACAATGTTTTCATATAATTACTAATTCACTTATTTACATATTGACAACCTAACCATTCATTACCTAAGTTGATTGATGTATCCTTAACTGAGTTATCTATGACATTTATACTACTATTCGAGCATGACAAGTATGTTATACACCAGTAATATTGTACACGTACAAGGTGTGCATGCATGGCCAGTGTATGCACATGTCGGACATGTACTATAAACAAACCCCATTCCGCCTATGCATACTTGCTAACTAACAATAGTATCTACCCCCATGCAGAAGAGCAAGCATAATCTATAGTATAATTACTTTAACATCCTCGGTTATTTAACAGTTAACCCTTTACGATTTAACATCATTGTCTTTATGTTTACATTAGTTTAATCAATCAAGTACAGGAAGGGTGCCTACTTCCACTAACTCGGAATCAAGGAATACTAAACCCCCCCAACAGTACTAACTAACACATCCTCCCATCATAACCTACGTCCAGCATCCTCCCTATCCTCCCTCTGCTAGTACAACAGTGGGTGTCGGACTCACCGATCTGACCACATAGAACTTGAGAGCGATAGCGTCGGCTGAACAGCGGACCTATCCTCCCCTAGCAGGCATCCGACAATCGTCATCACAACAACATGGGGAGCGTGTCTCAGCACGGCCCTCCCACGACCTCGGGTCTCATGGAAACATAGGGTGGGAAACACATCCATCCCTCTCAACATACTGGGCCTACGCCCTTATCAACTCATACTTGCTGCTATCGGGATTATCAGTTTGTGTTATCGTATCCTCATTTTGGCTGCTAAGGTTTGCTGTATGAACATGTTTTTCCTTTCCAATGTATATCAGATCAAGTAACTGGCTATCCCATAGCCCTTGTGTCCTGTAGGTTAGTGTTTTGCAAAATACAATTTATAGAAAGCATTTTCCATTGATCGCCAATTGATCCATTTTATCATTTCATTTCATGTAACCTTTTTGCTCATCATAGATACATATAACATTTCAATAATTCATATAAGAAGATGGTATCCACGTACCGAATCATATATTTCACATTTCATTAAGGAAAACATATAAACATATACTGCAATCGTAAAATAAGGAAATCATATGATAATCATAACATCATAACTGCATAACATAGTAACATCATAATCATGGCGAAATCCTAAGACAGAGTAACATCATATAATGAGGTCCAATATAGTTTACTCAGTCGAGCTGAGTTTGACAAAATATATAAGAAGTAAAGTATGGTGTGTCTAACTAATAAATATGCCGAATCAAAATATGGGCATTACAAATGTCAACAACTTCTTCTAACTTCTAATTTCTATCATTATGACACGTATTGACTCAACATGTAGACTAAAAAACTCAATTGATACACCTACATAGAATCTACACTAAATGCCTGCAATTCTTGAGGTTTTCATCTTTTGGTGACTATGCACAATATCACAATGTCATGCTTATGCTTGCTAAGGTTTAAACATTGTCATGCATTTTACTCATTAGAATTAGAAGAAAGTTATTGTTGGATTCATTTAATTTGAAACAGTAGTTATAGTTTGAAAGAAATATCTCCTTACCTTAGCTAGCATTCATTGAAACGAAAGGCTTATTTGATTCATATGCATTCAAATGGTTTGAGTCAGTCAACACTCCATGAGTTGCACTTCCATCACCCGACTGAGTAATACAACCATTAAAATTTAACTCGCTAACTCAACACACTTTAACCTTGCTTGAGGATAAAAAGAATTTGGTAGTTAGGTCGGACACTGGGGATAGGCATCTAAATAATTCCCCCTTGTCATTTTCATCTGAGGCAGTTGTTGTCCTCTAGGGTACTAAAATCCTCTACTATTTATTGACACGGTCATCGACCAGTTTGTGGAGGGCCCTCCCATTTTTTCAGGGGTTAAACCACGAGGATTAATTTCGGATGGACTTTGTGGAATGCTACACTCCACTTAGTGCCTAAGGCATATCGATCCATTGTCTTCCTTGTAATCTACCGTATTAGTGATACAGGGGCAATAAGACAGAAGTGTCAAAAACCTTCTTTGATGTGTCATGAACGAGGTAGCCTAGTAACTTTTCTTCTAGGGATCTTTTACCCAAGATCCCTTTCGGTACAGGGATATCCTTCAAATTCAGTCTCTCACTTCGTATTGTTCGACTTGGATTTCATCACCTTGCGAAGGATACGATTTGTTGAGGTCTCCAACTCCTAGTTAAGAAGTTTTCTTGCTATTTCACCTTTTTAGAGGGTATTTCTCTTTTTAGTGCTGCTTGTTGGCATTCTGGCCACTTTTGTTTTAGCCCGCTTACTATGACACCGGTCCCAATACAGTTTTTTTGAGCTTGATTTTTTGGCCTGTGAGCCTTGTCTTTTCCTAGCTCCCGTTCTGCATGCTCAGTTGCCTTAGGGTTTTTGAGTTCTTACACGATCAGGTACCAATTATCTGATGATGTGTGATGTCCTCTTCTCCTAGGTCTTTGAGATGGTTGAGTTAGATGGTCTTCTCAAGGGACTGGACACCCCTTGATGGAGCCACTAACGCTTGACCTTAGGAGTAGTATAGAGGACCATGTGATCACATCATTTGTGTGGAATTTTTCGTTTACTATGATGATCGACTTTCAAGTTATATGGAACTGTAATGCCCCTAGATTGGCTGTGGACCTTAAAGGACACCTGTCGAGTGACCCGACCGAACAAAATTTGATAAAGTGGTCTTTTGAGTTTGATACATCTTAAATGATTCAGGAAAACCTGAAGATGTGAATGATGACAATAATTGATAAATGAATTAAGGAATTAAATTATATGTGTGGAGTGGGATAATTGATTGATTACATCTTGCTTAATGATTAGCCTTGATTGATCAAGTCAAAGTGCAGTGGGACAATTACAGTCCTAGCTATGAGACTTGGGAGGACGTAATTGAGATACTTCATAGCTTTCCGCATTTATTCCGAACTTCAGGAGGAAGTTCTAAATAAGTAGTGGTGTATGTAGTGCGCCTAAACTACTGTAGACCTCAAGGGAACCTATTGAGTGACCCGACTGATTGAAACATTAATAAAACGACCCCTTGATGTTATATTGAGCATATTCATGATTACGAATGATTGTGAATCAATAAAATAATGATATTTGTGTATCTGGATAGTTGATGTAAATGAATGATTACATGTTGTTTAATGATTAACTTTGATTATGAAAAATGTACATGTGAATGATGCTTAACAACTAGCTGTATGATTGATTATGGAATGAACTATGATTAATGAGGGAAGGACTATTAATAGGTGTTTTGAGAAATGTGTGTAGCAACAGGTAAAACGGTTCACTGACGGACACACAAAGGAATTGAGGGTCGTAGAGTACGGACAAATCACACACGGGGAGAGCAACGACGATGTCGACTTCCGACGGAATACCACGCATGAGCAGATAAGCACTGATCCACTTGCTCAAGAGGAAAGCGTGAGGACGTACGAGGTGGGCCACGATGGAGCTAGTCACGTACGAGTTGGGGGGCGCACAGTGGGAACGGACTCACTCCTCAACGCCATTAGTCCCTAATAGTGTGTAGACGGAGGATATAAGGTAACGGCTTCTGAAATCCCTACATGAAGTTCCCGCAAGTCAAAATGAAAGGATGGCGGCAGATGGCTCGACGATGCAGTACCCTACCAAGAACGGAAAGAGTGGACGCAAGGACCTGGCGATGTGGTACCTTGCCGAGAAATGGAAATGATTCAGGACTGCACCCAAAGTAGTAGTTCCATGTTGGGGAAATGAATTAAGGAACGGGGAGGCCCAATGACGTGGCACTGAGATCCTAGTAAAAACAATTGTTAACTTAATGGCTTAAAAATTTATAAATTGTACCTAGATCATTTACTTTGGAAAATGCATTTTTAGTACTTTTAACATTAGAAATTGTTATTTATGCATTTGCACATAAAAGAATATTTTGGCATTTAAAATATTAGAAAGGGTTACTTGTGCATAAATGCACATGAAAGAATATTTTTGAGTATTTAAAAATATTAAAAATATTTATTTAGGAGCAAAATGGAATCCTAGGCATGGACACCTAGTCAACTCCACCTACACCACAAATCTAGGAGTTAACTAAAATATATTGGGGACAAACATGAACAAACTTAGGAATGTTGGTGCATCTCCTAGAGAAACTGACACATGGATGGGTGAGTATTATTAAATTAGAAATTTAATAAAATATATATTTATTCATGAAGCGACATGTGTCGCATGGAATTTTCCTTTAAAAGGAAGGCATTGGGAATGGGTAAAGGACCCAGACCCTAGATGACTATCGTAATTTTGAGTTACCTCATGACTTGCTGCTATTGAGGGTTTGGCTGGAAATCTTGATGGGGGGGAAACCCAAGCTGGGTTTCTTGATGATTGTGTGTGAACTTTACGACCCAAAGCTCGGGGGAGGCCATGTGACTGAAAGCATGAGCCTATGGTTGGGTGGCGAATCTAATGGTTGCTTCGCCAATGGTTAAATGAGCTTTGTTGTAGGGATCCTACGGAACACGCGGACGAAAATGGACCAGCTGGATCGGGTTGACAGGTTAAGGTTTTGATTATTTTTGTTAAGTTATTCACGCTTTTTATTTTATTTTACCAATAACTATGATGGCTAATTTGTTTGTATGAAGTTGTTAAAGTTTCAGGTTCAGTTCAAGGGGACCCTAAAGGAGGGGTCCTACAGGAACAATGGTACATTTGAGAGAGATGATTGGTTGTACCCCACCTTGGTTGATTGTATTATGGTCCTTTCATTTTGTTGATAATATTTTTGTGGTACCTTTCCTTTTTCCTTTTGGGTCTTTTACTCATCTTGGGTTATCTTTTGATTTGTACCACCTTTTATGTTTTTAGTCTTGTGGGTACTATGGTAGTTGGTCCACATTTGAAGTACATCCCCTTTGTTCAAATTGTTATGAGTCTTTATACTCACTTCCCACCACCCTCCAGACATTAGTTAGGAAGATTGCTTGCTATCATACCTTTTGGAGGTCCTATTTGAGTTACAAGAGGTAGTTACAAGGAGCTATTGCATATAAGAGGTAGTTACAAGGAGCTATTGCAAATATTTGACATTATTTGACCTTCCATCTCTTTTGCATGTCAAATAACAGGTAGTTACAAGGAGCTATTGGAATATATATTTGACCTTATTTGTACCTTCCCCACAATGGTTGATTTACTTTTGGTCCTTACACACTGTTGTTTATTGGTCTTGTGGTACCTTGTCCTTTCATTTTGGTCCTTTCATTTTTTGTGGTACCTTGCCTCTTACCTTTTGGGTCTTTTACTCATCTTGAGTTATCTTTTGATTTGTACCACCTTTTATGTTTTTGGTCTTGTGGGTATAACTATGGTAGTTTGTCCACTTTTGATGTAGTACACCCCCTTAGTCCCAAGGGTTATGAGTCTTTATACCCACTCTTTTCTTTTTTACTTGTACCTTATTGGTTGGGTTTTGTACCCTTTGGTTGGTCCTTGTACCTTACTGGAGGTCGTGAGACTCTTTGGCCTCACTCTGTCGGCTGTCAGCTCATCTTTATTGTTATTGTACTAAGCCTTTTGACTATCATTGACTTTCTTTGATTGACCGTACCATAGCCCAATCATCTCTCTCTCTCTCTGGTTTGTACTAACCCTATAATGGGGTCACTTGGTTCCTAGAGTTGACTGGCATCTAAGAGGCACAGTCATTTCTGAAAGTAACTCTTCTAACTATATTACAGGAAACGTCTACACCCAGGTAATCAAATATCATGTGTTGGTAAGACTTAAGTAATCAAATTGTTGGTAATCAAATATGTGGTAAATAATTTGAATTAAGTAGTTAAGACTTGTGTTGTCAGACAAAATTGTTGGTAATCAAATTATATGTGTTGGTAAAGAATTTTAAGAGTGGTGGAACTCCTTGATTGAACTTGTGAGGAAAATTATTTTGGAGAATAAGTGTCCAAACTATGGGACAACAACGAATATCTATTCAACAATATATGAGATATTATGGGCACTAGGTTGGAAAATAATTATAAACCTTCAATTACCAAGTACTATAGTGATGAGTGACTTAATGAAAACCATGCAAATTCCATAATTTAATAGGAATATTTGACAAGAGAATATTTGACACAGATTTCATGTTAATTTTTAACAAGAGAGCCTGAAAGCAAGCGAGCGTAGAAGGTCGAAGCGGAATCCAGTGGGCCCATAACCCACAAGTAAACATGGAATTATCTGCTTGGAGTGGAGGAAAACATCAGATGTATACTATTAATGATAATATGATTTGGTTGGATTATATGCAAGACTGGAAACCTCGGTGGGAGTTGAGACATATTGAAATATTAGATGCCAAATTACAGGGATCTGATGCTTTTATTAGGCTAGTGCCAGAACTCAGAAGAATGCCTATGGGATCCATTATTGTACCAGAGATGATTTACAACAACTCCCTGAGAAAAGCAGCAGATGCAAGCAATTGGTTAACACACCTCTACCATGATCTTAACTTAATCACGACAAGGGTCTCTACACATCACCCCAGGATACAACTAGACATCAATACTACTGTATTAACCAGATATGTTATTTGAAAGCATGGCCACATCAAGATGCTAGTCTCTGGTTTCCAAGTACTACCCACACTTATGAAAAATATAAAAAAGTTATGGTGGGATTTCTTGAGAAAAGAAAATACAGATAGAACCAATTATACCATGCTAAAGTTTAGACATCAAATTACACATATAAATGAGGATCCTCCATTCTATGGCCCTAGTTGGATGAGAGACTAGTGGCAGTCATTCAACATCAACCTGACAGCATTAGAACCAACTGTTATTATAATCTAAAATAGGATGTTGGAGAATCTTTCGAACAAGTCAAAGATATTTTGCAGACAAAGATTATTGAGGATCAAATTATTGAGTACTACATTCAAAAGAAAGTACAATGGCTTTTCAAAACCCGCGTAGATTGTCCACATGCATTAGAATAGATGCATGGTCCTGAGGTATGTTTATTCAAAGGCATGGGATACTCAATCCAATGTCTTTCGAGAATTATATGGTCGCCCATACTCTGATGAATTGTAAATATCTCAAAAGTATTTGGCTATGAGTGGGACCTTTCCATTCGAACTGTCATAATAAGATTCCATTTGGCTAAGAGAGTGGGCCTGTCCTCTCTAAGTTTTAGGTAGAGAACCATTTCAGGCCTTCGAGTTTTGGTCTCTCTATGCTCTGTGTCTGAGTCTGAGAAAAGGTGTATGCTCTGCAACTATCCTTTGTCGTATTAGATTGCAACAAAAACCTTGTCTCTCCTTAAGCCTAGCGTCTGTTAGGAAAAGGAATAATAGGAGTATGCTTTGTGGTTGGCCCTCATGGTATAAGTTCACTCTAGAAACCTGATACTTCCTTAAGTATAAATCTTGAGTCTGTATCTGTCCGAGGAATTATGCTCTGTCTTTATTTCAATTTAGATTTTGAAAAATATTATACAAGTTTCACAACATTATATAAAATATTGTTTTTTGAAGATTTGTGAACACTTATTAGTTATTAACCAAAGATCTTAGTTTTGAAAGTCATAAAAACTTTTAGAAGTTTTCCATAATGGTTAGTTATTTTTATTTTATATTATTATTGCTAAATATAAATATACTACTAAATGTGAGTGTAATTCAATTATCGAGTTGATGAACCCAAACTGATGGGATGAGAGAGACGTTAGGGCCATGACGATAAAGATAGTTAGATGGTGTGATATGGGACTCAAGACCCAAAGGAGAAATAAAAGACAACTCATAATTGCATTTATTTCTACTCCTAAGAAAGATAAAGTGATCCTCTTCCTCAACACTTGAATGCCTACATTTTGAGAAAGGGAATGCGGTACAAGTCACCTTATAAAAGGCGCTACATGTCACCTTTTAAGAGGTGCTATGCCTTGCGGTCCTATATAAACTTTTTTCCCATGGTGCAGGTAGAACCAAACATGTATTTGTCAGATCTGTCTTCCTTAAGTGAGAGGATTTTAGGAACGCTAGAGGAAAGTGAGACATCCAGTAGGTCTATAAGAGCTTTATCGACTAGATGTCAAAATACCAAAAGAAAATTCCATAAATGCATGGAATATTTTCGCGCTCAAGGGGGGTCATGTTGCTATGATGATGAGACAATAGAGACGATGAGGTGCCCTGGAGGTACAGACATTTAGTGAAACAATGGGTACCCAATGATATTCATCACCCGAACACAGATTTTTGTGTGGACGAGAGGATATATCGAATTGCAACCGTCGTCAATACATGGTTTCAAGTTGTTTTGCATGGATGGCATAAAGGTCCGTTACGGAACATGTACATAATTGATGGAGTATGTTGGACCCTATTACAACTATAATGATTGGATTGCGTTTGGTCTGATATACAAAAAGTATCCATAGATATGGATTGTCAGCAAACTATTTACAGCTG